>CAUZXS010000319.1:192500-295000 GCA_963585895.1 Sepioteuthis lessoniana | reverse complement strand
ATATTCCCCTTGGCATTCAACATTCAAAACACTTATTTCAATTAGTTACCCATTAGTTGTAGGCCTTCTGAAATTCCTCTATTGATATAGATTTAGCTGCATCCTGCTTTTTCTTTTATTGTCTTTATTGTTTTAACTTTGAGAATTATTTTCAGTTTAGGAAAAAAAATACCAAAAAAACAAACAAACAAAAAAACAAAAACAAAGCTAAAACAAAGAACAAAAACAAAACAAAAAAAATAAAATACCCCCCCCCAAAAAAAAACAAACCAAAAAAAACCAAACAAATAAACAGTTAAACAAAGCCAGGTAGAGTGAGTATGGAAGGTGCTGCACTCGAACAGACCTGTGTTTTAAAAAACAAAAAGCAAAAAAAAAAAAAAAAAAAAAAAAAAAAAAACAAATAAACCTTTCGTTAAAAAAATATCAAGATTGGCCACATTTTTTTTCAAGTTGGAACTGTCTCGACTAAACGAAGACGAAACAAAGTTTAGACGTCTAGACATCATCCCTTTATTATATAAGATGATCAGCTGTGCACACGTCCTCATTAAAATTCTAATTTGAAAAAAAAAAAAAAAAATTAAAGTTTCAGTCTTGATAGCTTTTCATCCCAACTTGTTTATAATTATCCTGATTTCATTCAACATCTTTTTTAACTGATAATCTCATTTTTGTATTTCTTTTATATCTTTTTTCTTTTCTTTTCTAATGATTTTTTGACTGGTGTACTTACCGATGTTCATAAGCCTTTAATTTCTTTAAATGACCCTAAAACGAATAGACACTATAACATAATAATAATAATAGTAATAATAATAATATTAATAATAATAATAATAATAATAATAATCATGTGGTGACAGAGATGAAACCATCAATCACATAATAAACGAATGCAGCAAATTAGCGCAGAAGGAATATAAGACTAGATACGACTGGGTCGGCAAGATGATACACTGGGAGATGTGCAAGAAATTTAAATTTGACCATACCAACAAATGGTATATGCACAACCCAGCATCTGCCTTAGGAAATGACACACAAACTCCTTTGGGACTTTGACATACACACAGATCACCAAATCTCGGCCAGAAGACCAGCCCTAATAATAATGAACAAAAAAAGAGAAATTGCAAAATTGTCGACTTTGCTGTCCCGGCTGACCACAGAATAAAACTGAAAGAATGTGAAAAGAAGGATAAGTACCTCGACATTGCTAGGGAATTGAAAAAACTATGGAACATGCAGGTGACAATTATACCAATTGTAATTGGTGCTTTTGGTACAGTAACTAAAGGATTATTAAAGGGTCTGGAGGACTTGGAGGTTGGCGGACGTGTGGAGACCATCCAAACGACAGTATTATTGAGAACGGCCAAAATATTGAAAAGAGTCACGGAGACTTGAGGAGACTTGCTGTCACTCAAACTCCAGTGGAAGACCATCAGCTGGCGCTGATGTGAAAAACTCAAAGGAGTAAATAATAATAATGATAAGAATACCAGACCTAGAGATAAAAAAGAAGGAAAAAAAAAAGAACCTTTTTCTTTCCTGTTCTGCCTTTTCGGTTAGACTTTTTCCAGCCTCGAACACAGCCTCAAAAATTTCGTCAAACCCTGAAAAAGACAAACAATCAACATGGGAGAAGACACGTTCCTCCCAGAATACATTGCTATATTTCTGTATATTGATACCTCGCATAAAATATTGGTTAACGTACATTTTATAGTCTACAGGACACTAAATATTTAATCTTTCACCATTATATTCGGGTTAGTTACATGCACACACGCACACACACAGAGGAATAGTTAACAGACTATATTAGAATATTCGAAATGTTTTGTAATGTGTCCTTTTTATGTATTTGTTGATATATAAATTTGATTTTGTTTGTATTGCTTTGTTTTGAATGTTCTTTCGTCCACGTTGTTTTATATCGTTTACTTAGTTTGCTTTTCAATAATGAACCGACAAAAATTGTGGGACGAAAATATCTAACTTCGCCAAAACATTCCCCACAAGTCACCAAAGAATTGATAAAGGGTCTGGAGGACTTGGAAATTAGAGGACGAGTGGAGACCATCCAGACTACGGCATTATTAAGATCGGCCTGAATACTAAGAAGAGTCCTGGAGACTTGAGGAGACTTGCTGTCACTAAAACTCCAATGAGAAACCATCAGCTTACGCTGGTGTGAAAAACTCTCATAAGAGTGAAATAACAATAAAGCTAATGAGAACTTTCAAAATTGTCGACTTTGCTTTTCCGGCTGACCACAAAATAAAACTGAAAGAAAGTGAAAAGAAGGATAAGTACCTCGACCTTGCTAGGGAATAAAAAAAAAACTGTGGAACGTGAAGGTGACGATTATACCAATCGTGATTGGTGCATTCGGTACTGTAACAAAAGGATTGATAAAGGGACTGGAGGACTTGGAAGTTGGAGGACGAGTGGAGACCATCCAAACTACAAACATTGAGAACGGCCTGAAAACTGAGAAGAGTCCGGGAGACTTGAGGAGACTTGCTGTCACTCAAACTACAGTGAAAGCCCGTTAGCGTAAGCTGATATGAAAAACTCTAAAATAACAATAATAATGGTAATAATAGCTTAGTTCATCATTTCCTCCTGGGGTGAATTTAAGGAATTAAATGCAATACCTTCTTGAAGAAGTTTAAAGGGTGCGTAGGCTGAACCGTTGATATAGATCTTGGTTATTCTAAGGAGTCACTTTAACATCAATTCAATAGCTCTGTGCAGACACTGGATGCTGTCTAGTGAACCTATCATGAGCAATAACACTTATCCAGTCCATATTTTGCTCAGTCGGCCGGGGCTGTAGAATACACCGACTGCATCTTTGCAGAGGGATAAGACCCCAACCAACGAGTGTCCTGGATATGACACTAAACAATATGATGGTGAGGTTCCAGTGATGCTGGAGCTTTGGGGAATGCGGAGTACCCCTTCATTGTCGTCGCTCCCAGGTCCACTCTGGCCCAGAGTGGCAGCACCTGATAGGGCCCTATCTATGGGTCAAATAGAACTAAACTGCGTGCTCATGCTAAACCGAATTGCTCGAAATAGAACTGTTTTGACATTTAAACTGCGTATTTATGCTAAACTGAATTGTTTGAAAGGGGCCTGTTTTTGTATACTAAGCTGTTTTTGACATTGAGACTGTACTTACGCTAAAATGATTTTTTTGAAATTGAACTATTTCGATATTTAACTGTGTGTAAACAAAACATATACTTTTACTAAACTGAATTGTTTGGATTAAAATTATTTGACTAAACTGAATAGCTTGAAATAGAATTGTTTTTAACAATTAAACTGTGTGCTAAACTGAATTGTTTGAAATAGAACTATTTATTTGTATAAAAATTGATTTGGCATTAAATAACCTACAAAGGTTGATATGCCATAAAACACAAACAAAGAAACAGTCCATATTAGATATTTCTCTCTCTCTCTCTCTCTCTCTCTCTCTCTCTCTCTCTCTCTCTCTCTCTCTCCCTGCTAAAAATGTTTTAGAAATACAGACTTAGAAAACAATACGTAATTAAAATGTCTCATTGTATATCGGGATCCATTTATGGAAAGTAGATGTAAGTTTTTCTCAAGAAAATTGAATATAAATAAATAAATAGATAGATAAAGAAAAGGACAGAAAGTATTGATTAGGGGTAGACTATATATATATCTGAACGCTAGAACCCTAAGCTCTGTCGACTGGAGCTGTAGAATATACCGACTGGTTCTCTGCAGGGGGGCTAAGACCCCTCCCTCAACGAATGTTCCTCATATGACACTAAACTGTATCTGATGGTAAAGTTCTAGTCCTGGAGATTCATTGCCATTACTCCCAGGTTTACTCTGACTCGAGGTGGTAGTACCTGATAGGGTCTTATCTATGGGTCAAATAGAACTGTTTGACCTTCAACTATGAGCAAACAAATAACTAATGTTAAATTGTCACATAGAAATTATTGAAACCATTTAACTGTTTGCTAACGAATGAGTAATTTTAAATAGAATTAGTATTGTAGAATTTGCAATACTTGAAACCGTTTAAGTGAGGGCAAAAACTGAATAATTGGAATTACATATCAGTAATGGAACCATTTCACTGTGCAAATGAATAAATAGAGTCGAATAGAATTGTTAGTGTTAAATAACAATACTTTAAACCATTTAACTGTGTGCAAACAATAGCACTATTTAATCGTGTGCAAACAAATTAGATCTAAATTAACTCTTTTTAAAATTGAATTACCTACAAATGAATCACTTACAAATCATATGTAACCATTTAACCACACCCAACCTAGAACCCCACAAAAGAGGGGTGCTTACTTCTTAACCCATTCCACCCTACTATCTATTCCATTCAAATTTTAATCTAACATTTGATTGGGAGAGTTGTTGCGGCGTAATGGCGAAAGTAATGGCCTCGAAGTAAGCGGGTTCGAACACCAGTGACAGTATTACGTTCACTTTTGGATTAATACCTTTAGGAAAGGCATGAACCCTCTTATCACGCAAGCTACGAGTTACATAGTACTACTACTGTTCTTCTACACGGATGGCTTTGGCAATAAATAACCCACGAAGGTTGATATGCCATCTTACAAGAAACAAAAAAAAAGACATTTGTTTCAAAAGATTCCTGCCTGAGAAAATAGATAAATTTATTGAATGTAAATATTTCCAACTCGAAAGATTTACCCATATTACAGATAAGTTTTAAGATGGTCACTGATGTTCGTAGAGAAATGTGATAAAAAAATTTTATTTATTAATGTATTACATTGGGCTCAATTTCAATATCTAATACCAGAAATATTTTCATTAAATAAAGAATCTCTGGATAGAAAACATTGTTCCTGACACATACATTTTTGTTTGATAAAAAAATAAAATCAAAATTAGAAAATAAAAATATATTTCCAAATCAGTGTTCAAGAGAATTATTAATATTAAAGTATCTATTTTTGTATAAACTAAATAGCTAGTTTGGGTTTTATGGCATATCAACCTTTGTGGGTTATTTAACACCAAATCTATTTTTATACAAATAAACAGTTCTAGTTCAGACAATTCAGTTTTGCATAAATACATAGTTTAATTGTCAAAAACATTTCTATTTCAAGCTATTCAGTTTAGTCAAACAGTTCTATTGCAAACAATTCAGTTTAGAATAAGAATAGTTTTTTGCTTACACAGTTAAATGTCAAATCTGTTCTATTTCAAACAATTCAGTTTAGTGTAAGTACAGTTTCAATATCAAAAATAGTTCTATTTCAAGCAATACAGTTTAGCATAAGTACACTATTTAAATGTCAAAACAGTTCTATTTCGAGCAATTCAGATTAACATAAGTACACAGTTTAGTTCTATTTGACCCATAGACAGGACCCTTATCAGGTACTGCCACTCAGGGCCAGAGTGGACCTGGGTGCAATGGCAATGAAGGGGTACTCCACATTCCCCAAAGCTCCAGTATTACTGGAACCTCACCATCAGATTGTTTAGTGTTATATACCAGGACACTCGCTGGGAGGGGATCTTACTCCTCTGCTGAGATGTAGTCGGTGTATTCTACAGAACCAGCCGACTGGGCTACTCACAGATGGATACAAAAACAGGGTTCAGTTTAGCATAATACGTACATTGTAAATCATAACCCTGATTTCATGCCCATTTACACACTTCCACTTTTAAACAGAATTTTTCTTGAAAAGAAAAAGAAATCGCAAAGAAATGATGTTGGGGTAGGAGTCCATGTTGGGTGAGGGTTAAAAGGGTCAGACTGCGGCCTCGAAGTAAACTCAAGAAATGATAGTCATTTCCACACAGAACAGGTAAATCTATATTTCTTTTAAAAAATATACACTTTAGTAGCTCAATAAACAAGGATTTTTCGTCCGGTCTGCAAGGGTTGTAGATTATACCGACTGCATCACTGTAGAGGGGTAAGACTCCCCCAACAACGAGGGTCCTGCATATGACATAAAACAATCCGATGGCGAGGCTCCTGCCTTGGAGATTTGGAGAATGTGGAATATCCCTTCGTTGCCATTGCTCCCAAGTCCAATCTGGTCCGGAGTGGTAGCACCTGAAAGGGTCCTATCAATGGGTTAATAGGACTGTTGGACATTTAAAATGACTTGTGCGAAATGGAATTGTTTGAAATAGAACTGTTTGATCATTTAACTAAGTGTAAACAAATGACTGATTTTTAATTGAATTGTTTGTGATACATAGAAATACTTGCAACCATTGAAATTTGTTGACATGCTAAATCGAATTCTTTGAAATAGAACTGTTTGATCATTTAACTGCGTGTAAACAAATGATTGTTGTTTAATTGAATTATTAGTGATATAGCAATACTTGGAACTATTCAACTTTGTTGACTTATGTTTATAAATCATAAACATCTTATATAGATGTATAAAGAGGATTTGGCATTAAATAACCTACAATGGTTGATATGCCATAAAACCAAACCAGACCAAATCATATATATTTAATATATATGTATAAAGTGGATTTGGCATTAAATAACCTACAATGGTTGATATGCCATAAAACCAAACCAGACCAAATCATATATATTTAATATATATGTATAAAGTGGATTTGGCATTAAATAACCTACAATGGTTGATATGCCATAAAACCAAACCAGACCAAATCATATATATTTAATATATATGTATAAAGTGGATTTGGCATTAAATAACCTACAATGGTTGATATGCCATAAAACCAAACCAAACCAAACCAAACCAAACCAAATCATGTACATTTAATACAAATGTATAAAATGATTTGGCATTAAATAACCTACAAGGGTTGATATGCCATAAAACCAAACCAAACAAAGGATTTGGGAATTTTTATAAGGAGAATACCACTGATATAAACCTTCGAGGGTTATTTAATGCCAAAGTCATCTTTTTAGAAGAACAGTAGTTGTGTTATTTAACTAACCCATAGCTGGAGAGGATAAAAGCGTTTACATCTTTCCCAAGGGTATTAGTCCAAAAGTAAATTCGTATACTAAGATGTCTCAGTGTAGCATATTAACCGCTCCGCAACGGGAACCACCCCAGACTTCGTACGGTAACCGGTGTAGGAGGAGAAGGAGGAGGAGAAGTTGGTTGGTTGGTTTTTATAGCATATCAACCTTTGTAGGTTATTTAACGCCAAATCTATTTTCATGCAAATTGTTCTATTTCAAACAATTCAGTTTAGCATATGAGTACACAGTTTAATTGTCAAAAACATTTCTATTTCATGCTATTCAGTTTAAGGAGGAGGAGAAGGAGGAAAACTCTAAATGTAAATCAGCTGTATTCCGCTAAAGAATTGACTGTGTGTCGCAAACTGTCCGTGTTGGGGGGATTGAGTAAATCCATACCCTAGAAAAAATTCACAGTTATATTTTGAATAAGATGATTTTATAAAAATCCTCTTGTTATTATAAGCAAACGTTTGCTTGCTGCTTGTGGCTTCGAAAATAATTCGTGTTGGTGTAACATTGGAATTTTATCATTATATTTTTATTACATCATCCAAAGAGTCCGTTACAGGAAAATGAACAATTTTAAGAAAACTACTTAGAAAGGTAAACACACACACACACAACCACACATACACACACACGTATATATATATATATATATATATGTGTGTTCCCTTAGAAGGTTGAGCACTCGAGTGGGGAATTGCCAGCCACCACATAAGCGTAAATGCAAAGCTCTTCCCATGAATTGAGCACTAAGGCAACCGATTGCGTATATGCAAAAATATATACGTAAAAATATACGCTGAGAATGACGATAGATATCCGACTGACATAAAGTCTGCCGGCTTTCGAGCCACACTGAAGAGTTGTGATACAACGAAACAGTCTGTCTGTGGATGACAATATATATATATATATATATATACAGAGAGAGAGAGAGAGAGAGAGAGAGAGAGAGAGAGAGAGAGAGAGAAAGACTGAAACTAATTTTTTTAAAGAATTTTAGATTCTAAAATTTAAAATGAAGACTTGCGCAGCTGAACAATTCATATAATAAAAGCATGATGTCTCGTAGTTTAGATGAGTCAGAGCCAATTGTCAATACTTTTTAATCATCAGATTTTGGTGAAACACAAACTCATGCAAGTGCAGCACCCTCAATACTCACTAGACCAAGATCGGTGCAATTTTGGCTCGTTGTCAATGTTTAAAATTCATGAATGATGGAGGAGACATTAAAATAAATATAGTGACGAGGCGTCACACCATATACAAAACGGAATCGGGGTGAATTCCCGTGGAGTAGTGGCTAACATACTGGATCGTAACATCGTAGTAAGCGAGTTCGAACTCCAGTCGAGCTATTTACAATCATTTTTTGATTAATACTCATGTGAAAAGCAGGAACCCCTTTATTTCCCAGCTAAAAGTTAAATAGTATCACAACTGTTCTTCTACAAGGATGACTTTGACATTAAATAACCCACGAAGATTGATATGCCATTAAATAAAGCCAAAAAAGTAATTTCTGATGTGTTTAGACGAGTGGAAATATATCTGTTGACTACCTAGGGGACAATTTTGAAAATAGTTAATGTTTCATTCATGCCTTAGCGTCCACCAGTAAAATAGTATTCATCTGGGTTAGTCATTCAGAGCAATCTTTACGAGAGGGAGAGGGTTAATTTCCTTTCTATATGTTATATCCTATAGAATCTCTCTGTCACAACCAGGTGTCGTGCAAAGAGGGGATCTATTTCATATTTATTTAAAATATTCATTAATTTTTAGGGGTTTTCGAGGATGTTTGAGATCTCCGAACAAATTGAAAGCCGACTTCCGTATGCCACACTTGATGCAAACAAAGCATTAACCCGTCGTAAATAAACGATAAAAACAAATAAAACGTCCTTTTGATATGAATTATTAAACTTAATTTTGGAAAGCGCCGTTTACTTTTTAGCCCTAGTTTTTGCTGTTATTTTTAACGAGGAAAAGTTGGTTTGTTTTTAGGCGAGAAGAAGTTGTAACGTGTTTATGTTTAGGTTGGGTTGTTTTCTCGCTAAGTTTGTAAGTCCCTCGCTAAGGGTGCAAGTTAATAAAGGAAGGGTGAAGAAGTAAGATGCCGATAGTTGAAATGTTTTTAGGAATAGTTTTTATTTGCAGCATGGAATATTTAGTTTGCTTTTGTGCAGCAAGTCTCGTAGGAATGGTTGTGAGTAAGAGACGAAATGGAGATATGATAGAGTTGAGAAGGCAGCGCGTATCGTAGGACGTGCGAGGGATTGTGTTCGCTGTAGTTTAGCGAAAGCCATGTTTGCCGTTGGAGGAAATAAACTTTGGAGTCATCGTGAGTTTTGTGTGTCTGGTGGATTTTGGGGAGAGGCGTGCATTAAAGTGGCCCAGAGGTGAAATGAGTGCTAGGTGTCGAGAGCGGAATGAGGCATCGCATCGACATAGCCAATTTTGCGGGTGACATAAAGTTGTTCCTGTGGTGGCGTGTTGAATGTATTTAATTCATATTCAACTGGGATTCCTTGGTCTAAAAGATATAGACGCAAGGAATCCATAAATTAGATAGGTTCCCTCTTGTGTCCATGCTGCTGCTGCTATTGAATAACGGCAAGTGGGACGTCTGCACTGGACGGCGTTGTTCAGCCAAAGAGAGTGTGTTTGGCGGCTAACACAATTTCTGCTGCCCGGATAAAAGAGGCCCGGGATGAATAGGATAGGTCATCCTGATTGGGTGAAATTATGCGTCGAATTAAATTGCGCACCAAACCAAAATACCTTCTGCTACAATTTTTTAATAATGACCATTTTTTAAAAATAATGATGTAGGGATTACATCCCTTGCCTTCCAAATAGTACTTCTAATGGTCGCTAGGTGGCGTGACCAAAGTAGCGTATAAAACGGTGCGGCAAAGTCCGACACACATATACACACTCTCTCTCTCTCTCTCTCTCTCTCTCTCTCTCTCTCTCTCTCTCTCCGATTCTACCTCGACAACGAGAAACACGCACAAGAGTGTACGTTTCCTTATAGGAAACGGCTCTCGCCCCAACAAACCTCATATCGTATTGGGAACGGTACGACACTTTGACGTAGATATTCATACAATAACTTCGAGTCTATCAAGTTATATGAAAAGATTCTTCAACTGTATGATATAACTTTTATCTATAATGTAATTTCTTTTTGTATTTCATTCCAGTATTCATTCCACTAAGTTTGCTCAGACAGTAAATATATTGTTAATTCGTCATAAATTGTTTTTACATAGTTCAGCACAAGGAAATATCAAAACATGATATATTTCCTCTACTACAAGAGTCTTAACTGTTTTCCTCACACTCAAGTAATTTTGGCGATTAGTTTTGATGCTCAGATATCGGTAAATATACGAAGACAAACTCAATTCAATATCCACAATGACCATCTGTCCATATGTAATACGGAAAATACTTCTATTTTATATAGTGTTGTACGTGGTGCCTTCAATAAGTTTCCAGACTGTTTTGTACAGGCATTTAAAATTGTCGTAGGCTCTTGAAAATTCAGTGTGTTATTGCTATACATCTTATGAGATGACTGAACAATTTTTATGATTTCACGTTCAAATGAACAGCTACAGCAGCAATTGGAATACACCCTACTAAAGCCTGATTGTTACAACTGGTGAATTTCAAAAATGTAATCTGGACGTGAGGATACTTTAGAAGAACGATATGCAATACAACTCTGTTTTAAACTTGGAAAAAAGGCCACAGAAACGTATGGAATACTTCAGACTGCTTTTCGACCATCTTGCATGAATCGAGCATCAGTTTTTGTGTGGTGGCATAAGAGATTCAAGGAAGGCAGCGAGTCTGTGAGGGATGATGAGAGGTGTTCAGGAAGAGATTCCTAGGGAAGAGGCCAGCACTCTTCAAATCGGGTCAGTGGCATTTCCACCAGCACAATGCACCAGTCCACAACTCCATCCTTGTCACAGACTATTTGACCAAGATGAGCATCAACACAGTTCCTCAGTCTCCCTATCTTCCAGACCTTGCTCCCTGTGACTTTTGGTTATTCCCTAAGCTCAGAGGCTGTCGTTATGAGACAATTGAGGAGATGAAAGAGGCTGTGACGAAGGTCATTGGCACGCTCACACAAGAGGACTTCGATGGTGCCTTCCAGAAGTTGTTGGAACGGTACAAGTGCATTGCAGCTGGGGGAGATTACTTCGAAGGGGACTAGAGTTTCATATGTGTACTATCAATAAAAGTGCCCGTACAAAAAAGTCTGGAAACTTATTTTGTGCTTCTTGCTTTGTTAAGAAATTATTTTTCGATATCATAGCATAAGTCCTTTTCTTCGGTCATTTTCGAGAACAAACAAAAAAAAAAAAAAAACGAAAAAATATTCATCGTCCTTGATTTAATCAGAAATTTCTCAATTCTCCAAACTTGCTGTACAACGTATTTCTATTTTGGTTTCTTTTTTAAGGGCATATCAACTTTCATGGGTTATTTAATACCAAATTTATACTTGTAGAAGAACATTAGTGGGACTATTTAACCCATAGCTGAAGAGGGATAACGAGGTTTATACCTTTCTCAAAGGTATTTGTCTGAAAGTCAACATAATAGCGCGACTGGAGTTCGATCTCGCTTACTATGATGTTATAATCTAGCTCTTTAGCCATGGGAACACCTTTCACTAGATATTTTGATATTGAATCAAATCAGTTGGTTACTAACTACATTCACTTGGGTTTAGTATGCAACACAAGGTCAGTATAATGAGGGAGAGCTTCGGGGGTACGCAGGAATAAGACACAAAATAGTCCCAGTACCCGTGATTAGTGTTATTCCAACCCCAGACAACTTTAACGATCTTATTTTGGTCCAAAAAGAAGGGTACGGCCACATGGTTGAAATCTACAGAACCGAAGACAAGAACACGAACGAAGGAGATGAACAGATACTATGCTTTAATTCTAACCCGAAAGCTAAGAAAATGGGTTGTCTGTCCGGTCTGAAATCTGTACATTGTCAACAGACAACTTCTTTAAGGAGCATAATTGTGTCAAGTCGTTAAGTGTTGTATAAACCTCAATATTGTGGTAACATTAAGCACTTAAATGAACTGGTTCTCTTCTTATAAAAAGCGTTAAAAAGAAAAATGTATAATAAAATGTTGATGTGCCAGGAAAGGGTATTCAGCTCTTTACAGATTATTTCTGTCAAGAAGTGTTTTTTAATTCTTTTTTTTTCTTTATCCAACAGATCGATACTGTCCCCATCCCACTTCATTAAAACGCGTTTAATTGCACTGAGCTTGAGGGAAACAAACCATCAATATATCGAGGCAGTTATGGGCTTTAAATTAGCAAACCCCACCTCTAAAACACACACACACACACACACACACACACACACACACACACACACACACACACACACACACACACACACACACACACACACACACACACACACACACACACATTAGGAGAAATGTCCTTGGATTCTTAAACGTTGATTGGTTCAAATCTTAATCATTTACAAATGAACTATTTATACTGTCCTGGGTGCATTTCATGGTAATGGTTTGAGAACTAGGCTAGCAAATCGTTGTTAGTGGGTTCGATTCTCTCTGGCTCCCCAATAGTTCTAGTCTTGTGATAAAATAGGGTAAGCTAAGTAAAATGCAGTTACTTGGGTGAGTCAAAAGTCGTGGAATATTTTGGTAGATGCAAGTTTAGGGCGCGTACATCAAATGACCGAATCAGTTCAACCAGTTATTAGAACCCGCTGTGTAGTGGAATTTAGTTTATTTTAATGTAAAATTTTTATGAGTACGTTTTTTTTTGCGACTATTTAGTAACTGTCATCCACAAGACAATAAATTCTTTTCTTCTTGTAGATGAAAACTTGGTCTGATCTTTTGACCATTTTCGGGAGTTCCATTGTATGCGTCTTATTTTCGAGGACAGGTTCTGGTTTGTGCAGAGTGTTAAAACAAGGTTAGGAATGAATTGTTGGTGATGAATAGTTCACGATTATGAATTTTTATTCATTGAGTTTTGCTTATTCTACTACACAGGTCTTCGGTTGCTTACTGTACCTGCTATTATCAAATTGTCAAAGAGCCTCCATGGTGTAATTGTTAAAGTGCTGGACTACGGCCTCGAAGTTAGCGAGTTCGAACTCCAGTCGTGCTACTACATTCACTTTCGAATTAATACATTTAGAGGAAGGCATGAACTTGCTTATCCCCCCAGCTATGGGGTAAATGTTATTATTACTGCTGTTTTTCTGCAAGGCTGAAGTTGGCATTAAATAACGCACATATGATAGCAAATAAAGAAACCAAATCATATAATATGAATACTAAGCAATGTCTATGAATTGTTGGCGATGAATATTCCGAAATCTACTGAAGACACAGTCGTAATCTTTTCAAAATCAGTTGAACAACGTTGCATAAATTATTTTATAAGCTGTTTTCTCTTTCTTTTGAACAGGTGCGTTGAGAAGAGCCCAGTTTTGGAAGACAGCAGCAAGATTAAATCAGCGCGTGGACGCTGGTCACATCTTTCGCGGACTTTAGATGTAAAAAATCTGATTCAACAAGTGCTGGAGATGAATTCTCAATACAATTACGTAGTGAGCATTATCTCCAAGCCCCCGGAACAAAGGCAACCGGCAGAATGCGAAGAACTGATTGGCTGGTTCAAATCTAGAGTGCGCAAAATATTTACTAACCTTAAAACAGGTAAGTAATTTATTGAATTTCTTTTAATGGATTTTAATTAGTGTGTTTTCATACCATTAGTAACTGATAGCATTTTTTGAATGTCAAGTGATAGTTTTTTTCAATATTCCCGCACTCTCTTCAGTATTCTTTTTTAGTAATGCTATCGTCTGGATGCTTTTGATTCTAGGTTTTTCAAACATTTTGTTTCGTCGACAATGGGCATAATTTTCACCTTCACGTTACATAACTTATTACTTTATTCTTTGCGAGCTTTTAAAACCCGTTAGCTGGCGATCTTTCAGTCTTCGGGTCTTCAGGACTCTCCTGAGTTTATAAGCTGATCTTAATAATGCTGTAGACTGCATGATCTCTGGTTTCCAATTCCTTCAAGTCTTTTTCCAAGCCTTTGGAGACAATTCCAAGTGAACCAACTACAATTGGTATCACCGTTGTAGATGGCTGAGTCAATTCGCGACAGGCTTGCTACGCTCACATCCTTGGCCACTTTGCTAAGTGTTCACTGCACTGACAACCTCACTATAGTATTTGAAATATCGTCATATAATATAAGCATTGTCCCCTCTCAAAATGTCGAAAGCATAATCTTTAGTCTGAAAATTTTTTTTTCTGATATTTTCTCTATTAGATTTATATAAAACTAGCGTTTAACCTTTTCCTGATATTTTTTTAATCTTTTACCTGATATTTAATACCTTTCACACATCACCTTTTACCTTTTTACCTTTTTATTGCACAGTGGATGACTTCAAAATTTTCCCTGAAGATATAAGCCACTTCATACATTTTTTTTTCTATATACAACATGTGATTGCGTGTGCTATAACCTGTCCTCAGGAGGTGCCCGTGGTGTAATGGTTATCGTTGTAGGACGAGTTCAAATCCTGGACGAGACTGATTGCATTTCACATAGCACTAATACCCTTGGGAAAGGTATGAATCCAATTATTCTCCCTCTAGCTATGGGTAAATAGTTGGGCAGACTAGGTTCTTCAGCCTTGTTGAGGCAACTAGTCTAGGAGAAAGAAACTTCTGAATTCAAACCTGTTAAACTCCGCTTAAAAATTGACCTTGTGTCATATCCTGCTCGAGCGGAGGGGTTGGGTAAATATGATAACCTGTCCTCATTAATAGCCAACCAGGGATGATACGATAGTTTCGGAGGCTAAGGCAGTATTCCTATCTACTCTTGGCGCTACTGGCAACTTTATCCACCGGACAGGCAATTATTTTGTTTTATCAATAGCCTCGTTCATCTTTCTTGTTTCCGTTAATGATGTATTATTGATTAAGTTGCGTCTTCAAGTTTACCATTATCTTCTTTTGAGATCATCTGGTTCTCATTCAGTTACCTTCACTTAAGAACACATAACACTGCAGGATGATTTAATTTGCTAACACGTGGGACCTTTGGCAAGTTGGCAAATTGGCATTAATGAAAGTTCTAGATCAAGATATGATCAAATAGCTCACTGTTTACCTTCTAAGCTTTCCTTCTCGGAATTTCACTCGAGCGCTGACGATCAGCAATGGGATAATATATATTGTGACTATAGTCCAAATTCGTCATCCACCAATTCGATTTACATTCTTTAATTAGAAGATTATGTTGTTTGCCTTATGAATGCGCTAGAATATTACTGCTGTTTTTCTGGAAGGATGGCTTTGGCGTTAAATACCCCATTAAGGTTTATATGCCACTAAACAAAGAAACCCAAACCGATGTATATTTATGCAAATTTATTTTTGGTTATAGAAGTTGCGCAATTCTATTTTAAATCAAAGTGTGAGAATGTTTGAAGAAAATGCAGTCTAATCATATCTTCTTGTATGCTCTTAATTTATAAAACTGGAAATGAAGCATAAAATTTAAATTAATTGACAAAATAACAATGTCAAGACACTGAACGGTGAAGGCGAACTTCAACTGAAACACCTAGGTAACGTTACACACACACACACATGCAAACACACGCAGACCTACACAAAATATATACATACCTATATAGGAGCATGGCGTAACTGTTATTGACTGAGAAGATATACTCGTTGATTAAAGTTCAAGCCCTGAACAAGGCTGTTAACGTTTCACTTTGTGCTAATGCCCTTAAGAAAGATACGGATCTCTTTCTTTTCCCACCAGTGATCAGTAAATAGTAGGGTAGACTGTGTTCTTTAACCTTGGTACAGCAACCAGTCTAGGAGAAGGAAAACTCTGAATTGAAAACCGCTGAACTCCGTTTAAAATTTGACCCAAGTGTCACGTACTGTCCGTAGAGGAGGGATTAGGTAAATGCACACACACACACACACACACACACACACTCTCTCTCTCACTCCCTTTCTCTTGCACGCACACACACACATACATGCGTACACACAATCTCTCTCTTACACATACACACACACAGTCTCTCTCTCTCTCTTCCTTACACACGCACACTCTCTCTCTCTCTCTCTCTCTGACACACACACATTCTCTCTCTCTCACTCCATATCTCTCTCACACACACATACACACACACTCTATCTCTCTCTCTCTCACACAGACATACACTCTCTCTCTCTCTCTCGGACGCACACACACACACACACACATGCGCACACGCTCTCTCTGTGTTACACATACAGACTCGCAGTCTCTCTCTCTCCCTTACACAGGCACACGCACTCTCTCTCACACACATTCTCTCTCTCTCACTCCATCTCTCTCTCACACACACATACACACACACACACTCTATCTCTCTCTCCTCTCACAGACATACACACACATACTCTCTCTCTCTCTCTCTCACTCCCTTTCTCTCGCACGCACAAACACACACATACATGCGTACACCTTCTCTCTCTCTCTTACACATACACACACGCAGTCTCTCTCTCTCTCTTCCTTACACACGCACACACACTCTCTCTCTCTCTCTGACACACACACATTCTCTCTCTCTCACTCCATATCTCTCTCACAGACACACACACACACGCACACACACACACTCTCTCTCTCTCTCACAGACACACAGACATACACACACACACACACACTCTCTCTCTCTCTCTCTCGGACGCACACACACACACACACACACTCACATGCGCACACGCTCTCTCTGTCTTACACATACACACTTGCAGTCTCTCTCTCTCCCTTACACACGCACACTCTCTCTCTCACACATTCTCTCTCTCTCACTCCATATCTCTCTCACACACACACACACACTCTCTCTCTCTCACTCCCTTTCTCTCGCACGCATACACACATATACATGCGTACACACAATCTCTCTCTTACACATACACTCACGCAGTCTCTCTCTCTCTCTCTCTTCCTTACACACGCACACACACACTCTCTCTCTCTCTGACACACACACATTCTCTCTCTCTCACTCCATATCTCTCTCACAGACACACACACACACTCTCTCTCTCTCTCACACAGACACACATACACACACACACACTCTATCTCTCTCTCTCACAGACACACAGACACACACACACTCTCTCTTTCTCTCACAGACACACAGACACACACACACTTTCTCTCACAGACACACAGACATACACACACACACTCTCTGTCTGTCTGTCTCTCTCTCTCTCTCACAGACACACATACACACACACACACTCTCTCTCTCTCTCTCTCTCTCACAGATACACAGACATACACACACACACTCTATCTCTCTCTCTCCCTTACACACGCACACACTCTCTCTCTCACTCACATTCTCTCTCTCTCACTCCATCTCTCTCTCACACACACATACACACACACACACCTTCTCTCTCTCTCTCTCACAGACATACACACACTCTCTCTCTCTCACAGACACACAGACACACACACTCTCTCTCTCACACAGACACACAGACACACACACTCTATCTCTCTCTCTCTCTCTCTCTCACAGACACACATACACTCTCTCTCTCTCTCTCTCTCTCTCACACAGACATACACACTCTATCTCTCTGTCTCTGTCTCTGTCTTTCTCCACAGTCATGCACAAATAGGAAGGTTGTTCAAAAAGTTCTAAGCCTCACACAATTTTCCATTATTCGCACACCTCTTATCAACTGCACAGAAATCTATTTTTTCCCCTTGTTTAAAAGAAATTGCAAAAGAAGTTTGTCGTGTGTTGTCACAACAAAAATGTTTAGCAATGGCGTTTCTTTCTGAGTGAGGCTAAAAACTTTTTGAACGGCCCTCGTACACGTATATAGAAAATTTCTCTTTGTTTTAAAATAAGACTTAAATATTCTGACCACAATACAGCGATATCCTTTGTATTGTTTTCTGATACGTCCAATATAAACTACAAATATATTTCTGCAGGAATTTAGATTAAATGTAGAAAAATAAGAAAATTTCACAACGGCAACTCAAAAGTCTTAAATTTCTTTTTAGTGCTTTGATTCCCTTGGGAAAAGTCTGAACCCCTTTTATCTCCCCAGCCATCTTTTAAATAGTATCACTTCTGTTCTTCTATACGGTATCGTGTACTGTATACTACTGTTTAGTATCGTGTTTAATACACCACAGATACACTGGGAACGGAATATTCCGAAGAAGACTAAGGAACGGTTCTGACGTCTAGTCTATACCATGAAGAAAGAGGTTGAAAGCTTCGCGCCTTTTTCTTTTATACTAGAATCTGTAACTATAGAAACGCTGTTGTGTTGCCATCTGGCAGTCATTAATAAAAGTCATTCTGCAAATAAGGGAAGTTATCCTCCTCATTTCAATATTTTATTTTTCAAGATTAGGTTAGGTTATTTGATTTAACGGCATATTAAACCTTGATGGCTATTTAATACCAAAACACACACACACACGCACACGCAGACACACACACAGACACACACACAGCCACACACATGTACACACACACACGCATACACACATGCGTGCACACACGCATACAACACACATATGATTTTTAAGTGAATAGTTTATTTTTAAACGAGTTAGAGCTCATTTGTTGTTTACGTTTAAATGGTTTCAAGTATTGCTATCTAACACAAATACAACAATTTATTATTAATCATTTGCTGGCACATAGTTAAAATGGTTTCAACTATTGCAATCTAACTCTAATAGTCCTTTTTAATATTAATAACAATCTATAGTAAAATATTGAACCGTCCAATTTAGCCCATTGATGGCATCCTACTGCCATTCTGAGTCAGAGTGGATCTGAGAGTAATGATAACGAAAGTATATTCCACATCCCAAAAAACTCACCATCAGATATAGTTTAAAGTCATACCCAGGACATTAAATACTTTTAGCTATAACTATCTAACGCTTATAATTCTATTTAACATGTGTAGAAATTCTGGTAAGGAACTGGTGATCCTGTTTCACCGAACAGCAGCAGCCCCTTGGGGTCATGTGGCGTCCATTATAAAAAGGAGCTCCACTGGAGACTCGTTCTGTTTTGGTTCCACTACCAACAATGTTAGCACAGGTCCTTTTCGTAGCAAGCCCCTTGACGGTATACGTATTTGGTACCTTCCACCACCGGGACCCAAGAGCGACGAACGCACGTGCTGAGTTTAAAGGAACAGGACACACACAGTTAAGTTCCAGCAGGCATTTTATCTGCAAACCTACTTTACCTTATAAAACCCACTTTACCTTCACAAACCTTATCAAACCCACTTTACCTTCACGAACCTTATAAAACCCACTTTACCTTCACAAACCTTATCAAACCCTACTTTACCTTTAACCTTACAACCAAACCATATAAAACTAACTTTACCTTCAAACACCTTCACATACCTACCTTACAACCTTCACAACAAACCTAAACTTACTTCATCTTACTCATCGAACTCTTTTTTGAACTGTTACTTACACATTCGTTGTTTATTCCATTTGGTGTAAAACCCTATTTATTGTTGTTGTTGTTGTTGTTGTTGTTGTATATAAATTTTGTTGCATGTATAAGTCGTTCGTCCCTTTCTTCAAAAGCTGTCACCAAATCTCTACTGCTGGTTGAGTACGGTTCATTCTTTTACAAAACGTAGGAATTAAACCGGGCTTTTCGGGGTTTACTAATCCCCATACATGATTCATTCGTTTGGACAGTTATATGGTTTCAAGTATTGATACAAAATATTAATAATTCAGTTCAATATTTATCATTTGTTTATACTGAATTAAATGGTTTAAAAAATAGTCAATGATTAAATAGTTCTATTTGACCAATTGATAAGATTCTAACAGGTACTTGGTTTGGTTTGGTTTGGTTTTATGGCATATCAACCACTGGAGGTTATTTTGTGCCAAATCCTTTATATATATTGTTGTGATGCTGACCAAGAAAGACATGAGGAACACAAAAAGGTTTGATAGAAAAACATATATATTCAAGTAACAGAAACAAGATACAAGTGAACCTAGTTAAACAGTAGTTAGTTGATAGAAAGCTGAGACCAGTGGGGTAGAGACTATCCGTCCACAACGCAAATGTTATCCCACTTGATTGTGTCACGCTGGTTGGGGCACACTCGTCTGACGCTCTCGTTGACGTGTATCTATGGAGGAAAGCGAGTCCATTATATAGAGAGTAATATATATATATATATATATATATATATATATATATATATATATATATATATATAATTTGGTTTGGTTTGGTTTGGTTTGGTTTTATGGCATATCAATCATTGTAGGTTATTTAATGCCAAATCCTTTATATATATATATTAAATATTTAGGATTTGGTTTGATTGGGTTTTATGGCATATCAACCATTATAGGTTATTTAATGCCAAATACTTTTTATAAATATATATTAGATATATGATTTCTAAACACATTTTGCAGATAACATTTTTAAACGAGACTGAGCTCATTTTTCCCCCCACAGTTAAATGATTTCATTCAATTCTATATAATACGAATAATTCTCTTTACTAATAATTATTTGTTTGCTCACAGTGTAATGTTTTCAAGTATTGCTATATATTACTAACAATTCAATAAAACAACAGTCATTTGTTTCCACATAGTTAAAAGATCAAACAGTTCTATTTCAAACAATTCAGTTTAGCTTACGTCAACAAAGTTAAATAGTTCCAAGTATTGCTATGCATCACCAACAATTCAATTAAGCATCAGTCATTTGTTCACACACAGTTAAATGTAAAAACAATTCTATTTCAAACAATTCAGTTTAGTATTAGTAGAGTTTTTTACGCATAGTTAAATGTAATAACAATTCAATTTTAAACATTTCAGTTTAAATGTCAAACAGTTCTGTTTGACCCATAGATCAGAGTGGACCTGGGTGCGATGGCAATAAAGGGGTTCTCCGCATTCGACAAAATCCAGCATTACTGAAACCACACCATTAGATTGTTGAGTGTCATATCCAGGACACTCGTTGGAGGAGCTGCAAAGATGCAGTCGATAAATTCTACAGTCCCAGCCGACTAGGCCACAAGTAGTGGGTTAGAGTGGACCTGGGAATAATGGCAATGGAAGAATACTCTACGTTCTCCAAAGTTTCAAGACTGAAACTTCAACATCAGACACAGTTTAATGCCATATCCGAGACACTCGTTGGGTAGGGATGAGGTCTTTCCCCACCCTGCAGAAGTGGAGTCAGTGTATTCTACAGCCCCGCCCTACAGGAAGATTTAATTTTAAAAAAAGAAAAGAAATGCGTAAGTCTGTCTACTTCTTTTGTAGTTATAGACCCTTCACCATCACAAAAAACAAAACAAAAAACAAAAAACAAAAACAAAACAAGAATAAAAAAACAAAAACGGATAATTTAATGAATCTTTCAATCCAAATGATTAATCCTGAAGCTAACAATTGGGACATACATTGTTACTTTTCTGCAATGTCTGGGGTTGTGACGTGAATTTCCAATGATAATGCCATGTCCTCGACACGGACAGGTACCTTGCTCCATTTAGTTCTGCACAGATACGAACTGTCCACTTCTTTATTATCGCCACAGTCTCACATTTATAAATCTCGGAATATCACGCGAAAATCCGTTTCTCAACACACGTGACTCATCAGTCTGACAAGCTCCAACACACACACACTCTCTCTCTCTCTCTCTCTCTCTCACACACACACACACACTTATGAGTGCATACAAAAAAGTTCTTTTTTTTTCGATATTGCCGTGGGATGACTAATGCTTATTAATATGGGACCTATCTACTCCATCAAACCCCCAGTCGTTAAGTCGTCAGTTTTTGTTTTGCAATCAAACAACTTCAAGAAAGTTGACGTTGACTATTATGAGATACAAGATGTGTTCAAAAAGTGTCGAGACAAAGAATTTTATTAACTATGATATGAACAATGAAGGATACATTTATCTTCTTCATAATAGTTTCCTTAGAATTTAACATGCTTATTCCACCAAGTTTATCATTGGTCGAAGCACCTTTAAAACTGTTTTTCATATTATGTGTAGCTGCGCTGTCGTATTTCTTTAATGTAATCCATGTCCTCAAATCTTATCCTTGAGATTGGCCCACAGTAGTAACACCTGATAGGGTCCTATCTATGGGTCAAATAGAACTAAACTGCGTACTTATGCTAAACGGAATTGCTCGAAATAGAACTGTTTTGACATTTAAACTGCGTACTTATGCCAAACAGAATTGTTTTTACATTTAACTGTGTGTAAATAAATAAACTATACTTATGCTGAACTGAATTGTTTAAAATAGAACTGTGTATATGTATAAAAATGGATTCGGCATTATGGAAGGTACTACATTTGCACAATTCCGTGTTTCACCAAAAGAATGCTGATAAAAAAAGCGTCAAGAACAGGGATTTATCCGACTCTCTCAAGTCAGATTTGACATGAAGCCATTTTATAGTTGGGATGGGGCATGCAAGAATCGAGACTCGTGCGTGGCCATTTACAAAAAATTCTGTGTCCCCACGGTATTCTCTTTCAAGATTCTGTTAGTTGGGCTTTATCGTTTGTCAACCCATGTAGGTATTGTTATGCCAAATCCTCTTTATTCATATGATTTGTAAATGCAAAATTTGTACATAATATTTCTAAACCAGCAAGAATTCATTTGTTTGCACACAATTAAATGGTTATACAAATGATTTGTAAGTCATTAGTTTGTAAGTATCATATTTTTCCATTATTGGTTTGGTTTGGTTTTACGGCGTATCATCCATTGTAGGTTATTTAAAGCCAAATCGTCTTTACACACACACACACACACACACATATATATATATATATGAAAAGTAAATAAAGGATTGTAATCCGACAATATGTTGAAAAATTGATAACAACGATCCAAGTAGAACCGAAACGCTATAGTGTCGACCTCAATAAATCTCTCCTTCCACTTGGATCGTGGTTATTAATTTTTCTACACACACACACACACACACACACACACACACACACACACACACACACATATATATATATATATATATATATGTGTGTGTGTGTGTGTGTGTGTGTGTGTGTGTAATAAATAAATATATATTAGATTTTATATATTTAATGCCATAGAAGTTTGTCTGGGACCTTAAGTTTCATAAAGTTTTACAAACAACAATCGTCAGACAGATAACGAAAGAAAATGAAGAAATCGAAAAAATCGAAAAATACAGTCAAAAACCGTTATAATTGTGTACAAATATTTGTGGGGGGGGTGTCCTCGTGGTGTAATGGTTAAAGCGATGGACTGCGGAATCGTAGTACGCGAGTTCGTACTCCTGTCGCGCTATTACGTTCACTTTCGGGCAAATACCCTTGGGAAAGGTATGAACCCCCTTATCCTCCCAGCTATGGGTTAAATAGCACCACTACTGTTCTTCTAGGAGAATGGCTTTGGCATTAAATAACCTAAAAAAGTTGATATGCCATTAAAGAAAGAAACCAAACCAAATCTTTGTGTGCTCGTGTGTGTGTGTGTGTGGGGGTTATAGTTGCGTATTATTATGTGGACGTGTAAGGGGTGTTTAGTATATGTGTTTGTGAAGATACATGCGCAGCGAGGTTGTTTTCCAAATAGAACGCCGTTATGTAGCAAAGTTTGCTGCAGGATGGCCGAGAAAAAAAAAATCTTTATTTGTTTCTTTATGTACTTGTGTGTGCATATTTGTAGAGGTGATTTTAACTAAGGAACAAAATATGATGATGATGATGATGATGTTTTGCTTAGACAAGGAGGCATTTGCTACATTGTGGAAAGGCCTCAGATTAACAAAAAAGTCTCAAGCGTAGTTTTATAATTTTTTTTGTCAATTTGTTATTTACTCGTTTAGCCATTTAAATTTGGAAGTTGCCCAGATGTGCACAGGATTTTACCAAAATCTTAACTCTAAAATCTAAAAAAAAAATCTTAAGCTTCAGTCTCAATACTTTTTTTGTTACACTTTATATGTTTTTTTTTTTTTTTTTGTTTTCTGAATTTTAAAAAAAATAACGACTAAGACACACACGGATTTTGATCATAATTAAACATTAATATCATTGAAGCGTTTGTCGTTTATGATTTTATTTCTATTCAGTTTATATCCACCCCCGTCACACACGCGCATATTTCCTGAAGTGTTCTGTCTGTCGTCTATTCTTTAAACTTCAGTAAAAAAAAAATGAATAAACTGATGATGATGGCCCCTGTCAAAGCTGACAATAAGTATAGCAGCATTCTACAGTTATTACTTCCTGAGGCGATAGTTGTATATATTTACTCAACCCCTCTACTGCGAGCAGGATGTGACACAAGGTCAATTTCTTATCAGAGTAATGGTAGTTTGAATTTAGAAATTACCTTCTCTTCAACTGGTTGCCTAACCAAAGCGAAAGAACAGTCTGCCCTACTATTTATCCAAAGCTGTGGATGAGGGAGAAGAGTTGGATTCATGCATTTCCCAAGGGTATTAGTAAAAAGCAAAATGAAATCCGCCAACTACAATTTTTTTTCTCTGGTCGTCGATTCCATTCCCCTCGACAATAATCGTTTCTCTAAGTGCGCCTCTTGGGGGCTTTAAAAGACATATTAGATTCCAAGCAAAAAATCCCGGGGCTGCTTGGTGCTTAGTCTCCAGGCTCTTAATCTGATTTACCTTATGGACCAATTTCACAGATTAACCCTGACAATAAAATTCTGTTTTAAACTTGGGAAAAAGGCCACAGAAACTCATGGAATGCTTCAGACTGTTTTCGACCATCTTGCATGAATCAAGCATCAGTTTTTGAGTGGTGGCATAAGAGATTCAAGGAAGGCAAGGAGTCTGTGAGGAATGATGAGAGGTGTGGGAGGAGTAAGGAAGTCTATACACCAGAGTTGATTGGCCAAAGAGTTAGGGTTAGGGTTACTATGTTGAGGTTTTAAGGGAGTTCAGGAGGAGATTCCTAGGGAAGAGGCCAGCACTCTTCAAATCGGGTCAGTGGCATTTCCACCAGAACAATGCACCAGTCCACAACTCAATTCTTGTCACAAACTATTTGACTAAGATGGGCATCAACACAGTACCTCACCGTCCCTATAGTCCAGATCTTGCTCCCTGTGACTTTTGGTTATTCCTTAAGCTCGGAGGCTGTCGTTGTGAAATAATTGAGGAGATGAAAGAGGCTGTGACGAAGGTCATTGACACGCTCACACAAGAAGACTTCGATGAGGCCTTCCAGAAGTTGTTGGAACGGTACAACAAGCGTATTGCAGCCGGAGGAGATTACTTTGAAGGGGACTAGAATTTTATGTGTGTACTATCAATAAAAGTGCCCATACGAAAAAAGTCTGTAAACTTATTCAATGATCCTCGTATCAACATACATTTCGTGTGTTTGGTTTGGTTTCTTTGTTTTATGGCATATCAATCTTTGTGGGTTACTTCATGTAAAGGCCATCATTGTAGGAGAACAGCAGGGATACTATTTAACCCATAGTTGGTGGGAAAGTGGGTTCATGCCTTTCTCAAGGGTATTAGTTCTAAAGTGAACCAAATAGCGCGACTGGAGTTCGAACTCGCTTACTTCAAGGCCACGGTTCACTAATTTAGCCATTACGCCTCTACGTAGTTATCTATATATTAATACCGTTATAACAATCTACCTTCAGTCCAGTCGGCTGGGGCTTTAGAATACGCTGACGGCACCTCTGCAGAGGGGTAACCCCCCCAACTCTCAACGAGTGTCCTGGATATGACACTAGTCAATCTAATGACGAGGCTTCAGCCTTGGAGCTTTGGGGAGTACCCCTTCAATACCATCGCTCCCAAGTCCACTCTGACCCGAGGTGGTAGCACTTGATTGAGCCCTATCTATGGGTCAAATAGAAATGCTTGTCATTTAAACTGTGTGCAAACAAATGACTTATGCTGAATTCAATTGTTAGAAATAGAACTGCTTAACCATTTAACTGTGTGTAAACATATGATTGATATTTAATTGAATTGTTTGTGATCCATAGCAATACTTGGAACCATTTAACTGTGTACAAACAAATGGGTAATGCAGAATACAATTATTAGTGTTAAATAGCAATACTTGAAACTCTTTAACTGTGGGCCTAAATTGAATAATTGGTATTACCTAGCAGTACTTGGAACAATTCGACTGTGTGCAAACAAATGAGCTCAGGCTCATTTAAGAATGTTATCTACAAAATGTGTTTAAAAATCATATATATTTAATAGAGCAACAGGATTTGGCATTAAATAACCTATAATGGTTGATATGCCATAAAACCCAACAAAACCAAATCATATATATTTAATATATATGTATAAAGAGGATTTGGCAATAAATAACCTACAATGGTTGATATGCCATAAAACCCAACCAAACCAAATCATATATATTTAATATATATGTATAAAGAGGATTTAGCATTAAATAACCTACAATGGTTGATATGCCATAAAACCCAACCAAACCAAATCATATATATTTAATATATATGTATAAATAGGATTTGGCATTAAATAACCTACAATGGTTGATATGCCATAAAACCCAACCAAACCAAATCATATATATTTAATATATATGTATAAAGAGGATTTAGCATTAAATAACCTACAATGGTTGATATGCCATAAAACCTAACCAAACCAAATCGTATATATTTAATATATATGTATAAAGAGGATTTGGCATAAAATAACCTACAATGGTTGATATGCCATAAAACCTAACCAAACCAAATCGTATATATTTAATATATATGTATAAAGAGGATTTGGCATTAAATAACCTACAAAGGTTAATGTGCCATTAAACCCTAACTAACAAACAAACAAATAACCTACCAAAGGATTTCGTGCGTATTATGCTAAGGGTAGGAGAAAATCAAAAGTAAGAGAAACCTTTCCCCCACCATGTCAACCATCGTTTTACTTTTACTATAAAAGTCGATCCGAATCTATATAACCACTTGACAATTTTTAGATTCGAGCGCAAATATCTTTTTACCTGGTACCCGTCATAGATTAAAGTAACAGCTCCCACAAGATAATCAAAGTTAAACAGCAAAGAGCTTACACAGCACTTTGTCGGGTGACTTTTTAAAAAGAGCAGATTCTGTAGATAACCTGAGTGATATGAGCCAGATGAAACGAAGCTGATTAAATAACAACTAGATATTGCGATCAAATTACAATAAATTTAGCATTTGAATAATTCATTTCTAGGGTGGGGAAAATATATTTATTTTTTAAAAACTTTGTTATTCATTACCAAGAGTGTTTTTCAGATAAAAGATAATGAAACGAAAGTTAATAATTTTCATGGAAAATATTTTGGTGAGAAATATTTTAAATTAATTAATTTGAATTAGTTTAATTTTGTGCGTTACGCACGTTCTTTTACAAAGGAGTTCCAGTTTTCGTTATAATTATCCAGTCACCCTCCAAAGATTTTCACTCTCCCTGCAAAGATTTCTAGTCACCCTCCAAAGATTTTCACTCTCCCTGCAAAGATTTCTAGTCACCCTGCAAAGATTTTCATTAACCTTATAAATATTTCCAATTATCCGAGAAAGATGTCAATTCACCCTTCAAAGGTTTCAACTCCCACCCCAAAGATTTGTTGTCTGCATATTATGATTTCCACTCACACACTAACGATTTCCAACCACCCTACAAAGATTTCCACTTACCCGACAAAGATTTCCACTTGCCATACAAAAAAATACACTGACTCTACGAAGACTTTCACTTACCCAACAAAGATTTTCAATTACCCTACTAAGATTTTCAATTACCCTACTAAGATTTTCAATTACCCTACTAAGATTTTCAACCAATCTATAAAGATTTCCACTCACCCTTTAAAGTCCAGTGACACACTGAAGGTTTTCAGTCACACTCGAAGGATTTCTACTTACCCTACATAGATTTGTACATTATCTTATAAAGGAACTAAATAGTATTATTTAGATTTGGTTTGGTTTGGTTTTATAGCATTTCAACCATTGAAGGTTATTTAATGTCAAATTCATTTTTATACATATAAACAGTCATATTTCAAACAATTCAGTTTAGCATAAGTATACTGTTTAAATGGCAAAAGACGTTTGATTTAAAACAATTCAGTTTAGCATAAGTACAATTGCTTGTTTACACACAGATAAATATAAAAACAGTTCTATTTCAAACAATTTAGTTTAGCACAAATACACTGTTTAGTTCTATTCAACCCATAGCTTGGACCTTATCAAGTGCTACTACTGCGGACCAGAGTGGACCTGGGAGCGATAGCAATAAAGAAGTACTCTGCATTTCTCAAAGCTTCAGAATTACTGGAGCCTCACCATTATATTGTTTAGTGTCATATCCAGGCCACTCGTAGGCGGAGTTTTACCTCTGCAGAGATGCAGTCGTTGTATTCTGCAGCCCCAGCCGACTGGGCAAGTATTATCTAGAATTTTAACTATATATATATATATATATATATATATATATATATATAACTCAAGATAGTACTGGCTCTCTCTGTCTCTGTCTCTCTCTCTCTGTCTGTCTGTCTGTCTGTCTCTCTCTCTCTCTCTCTCTATATATATATATATATATATATATATATATATATTTATATTTATATATATATATATATATTTAAATATAGATATATAAAAATACTTATTGGATTTTTATAATGAATGTTTATGAATATAGAATTTTAATTTCAAGTATTTATAGACATAGGGTTTAAATTATAATTGTTAGTAAAGTTGGCGACTGTAGTCGAGGGTGATATTGCTGAGTGTTAAGCAAGGAGGTATCAAGTACCATTTTAAAAATATTTGGTATGACGCGACCTGTGACCGAACCCAGGTCTCCCGGAAGATATCTATATTTATAGGTTAGGTTTGGTTTCTTTATTTATCGAGTTATTTAATTCCAAATCCACCATAGTAAAGTAATAGTAGTGATACTATTTAACCAATGGCTGGAGGTGGATACGGGAATTCATATCTTTCTCAAGGGTATTAATCAAAAAGGGAAAATAATTAATTATAAATATTTATATTTATAGGGTTTTGATTATGAATAATTCTATATGTCTAAAAAATATAAATATTTAGTATAAATTTGATTGATTGATTGATTTTAATGGCATGTCAACCCGTCTAGGGTTATTTTATGCCTAGAAGTTAGGTAATTCATGTCTTTCCCACGAGAATTAGCGCGAAACGAAACGCGAACAATCGACTCCAGGATTTGAATTATGTTAGCGGAGTTAATTTCCGAAGACGGTAACCATCATACCACAATAAAAAAGCTGCTGAATACTCTGACTACATGTCTGCAAAGGAGTAAGACTCCCCCAACGAGTGTCCTGATATGACTCTAAACAATCCGAAGGTGAGGTTCCAGTAATGCTGGAGCTTTAGGAAATGCAGAGTACACCTTTAATACCATTACTCCCAGGTCCATTCTGACCCGAGGTAGTAGCCCCTGATAGGGTCCTATCTATGAGTCGAATATAACTAAACTGTGTACTTATTCTAAACTGAATTGTTTGAAATAAAACTGTTTTCGCATTTAAACTTCGTACTTATGCTAAACTGAATTGTTTGAAATAGAACGGTTTTTGATATTTGAACTGCGTATGTATGCTAAACTGAACTTTTTGTTTTGACTTTTATACTGCATACTTATGCTAAACTGAATTGTTTGAAATAGAACTGTATTTATATTTAACTGTGTGTAAACAAAAACTGTACTTATTCTAAACTGAATTATTAGAAATAGAACTGTTTACATGAATAAAAATGGATTTGGTATTAAATAACCTACAATGGTTGATATGCCATAAAACCAAACCAAACCAATTCATATATATTTGAGATATATATATAAACCAGATTTGGCATTAAATAACCTACAATGGTTGATGTGCCATAAAACCAAACCAAATCAAACCAAAAAGAGTTTCATAGTTACTTCAATCATTCACTGAAGTTATTAATCTTTTCCTGAACAATAAGACTTTGATTTATTTTCCTTGATAATCTCCTGTCGAGAGGTAGTTAACATTAAATCGATTGCAACAAAGAAACGTAGATAAGTTTTTATACCTTTTGACCAAATAGGATTTTATAAGATATACAGCTGAACCTACTCATGCACGAAAGACTAGAATGTCTGTTGCTTAGTTTGAACTGAAGGTTGCTCCAGTTAAAGATCAAATGATTTTAACAACTTAGCTACAGTGTAAGGTTTACAAAACAAAAAAAATCGTGCAGGTGATTCATCAGTGATTGTCAAAAGTAATTAACCTAAGTACGAAGCAGAAAAGATGGCTGTCAAACGTTAGACAATTACACGTGCACCAACAGATCTGCCATTACTTTGAACATCAGACTAATCGCACCAACAAAGAAGCCAGTGGGTTGGAGTGGAAAAAATGTTTAGCAAGATCCCCGGAAACTCTGCTGGGACTTGAAAGTTCCGATAAGAACAACACAACACATTTCGTTTTCCGCTTTCGTCGTTCTGTTTGTTTTCTGTTTTTTTTATGCACCGGTTTTTCGGGTAGTTTATTAATAACGTAACACTTTGTTATTACTCTATTTTCCCGCCTAAAAATCTTATCTCTCCAAGGATAAAGGAAATTTTGCCGCCTTTTTTTCTTTCGTTTTTTTTTTTTTTTTTACAAATGGTAAATTTTCAAGAAATTACCCAAGTAATAACAAAATAGCCACTTGTTTATTTACTTAATACGTTTTATTTACATTTAGATTATTTACTTTTCTCGATATACACGATACATATTATTATGTCAATGAAGTGGACTTCATAGACGAGGACAAAAAGCTCTGAAAAGACTGCTCCCTATAGCCACAGAGATATTGAGAGACGTGAACCGATTCACGAACGAGGATGAAGAAAAGAGTACATCTGTAGAAAAAGAATTTCAAATTATTATTTTGTGCGGGAATTGTTTTGGTCGTTTGAATTTCAAATTTATATATTTCGTCCAATGAGAATGATGCCATTCTGCCCGGGGAGGTGACCCGAGCAACATAAAAGGCAGCGCTAACCATTCTCGCTCTTTTTTCTCGCTTCATCACTGGCTAGCAGCAGTACAGACCAGCCAACATGATAGAGTACAATCTCTCTCTTCGCTTACTTCACTGGCCAGCAGCAGGACAAGCCAGCAACATGACAGAGTACTTTTTGTCTGTTCGCTTTCTTATTGACTAGCCAAAGAACAGACCATCTTTTCTTCTATCACCACGAGCAGTCCGTTAAGTACCATGAGAAGAGCCCATCCAATTTATGGACCATCGGTGTCTGGAAAATCATTCTTTCATCATTCATCTTTCCTTCTAAACCAACAGATCCTCGGAGAAACAAATTGGATATTTTCAACTCCTGCTTTGACTTCAGCATTTTAATTCCTGTCCTGACGACAGTGTCTCAACTCCTGCTTTGACTTCAGCATTTTAATTCCTGCCCTGACGACAGTGTCTCAACTCCTGCTTTGACTTCAGCATTTTAATTCCTGTCCTGACGACAGTGTCTCAATACCGACTTTATCATTTACAACCGTTTTTCTTCTTCTACATGCGACTTACAGCACAAGGGATATCTTTCTGGCTGTCATTAAGGAGGTGCCCGTGGTGTAATGGTTATCGTCGCAGGATAACACGACGACACGAGTTCAAATCCTGGACGAGCCTGATTACATTTCACATAGCACTAATACCCTTGGGAAAGGTATGAATCCAAATATTCTCCCTCCAGCTATGGGTAAATAGTAGGGCAGACTAGGTTCTTCAGCCTTGGTGAGGCGACTAGTCTAGGAGAAGGAAAACTCTGAATTCAAACCTGTTAAACTCCGCTTAAAAATTGACCTTAGTGCAATGTGAAATTGACCTTAGTGCAATGTGAAATGCAATCAGTCTCGTCCAGGATTTGAACTCGTGTCGCCGTGTCCATTTCCTACGACGATAACCATTACACCACAGGCATCTCCACCACACCACTGACACCTCCACCTCCACAATGTTCTGTATAAGATGTTTAACACCATTCCATTATTAACAATGTTGATGCAACTACGATAGTTCATGTTTGGTCATATTCAAAGAGACATCCACACAAAAAAAGGTAATATAACAACTTATTTTAAGTTTTATCTTGTTCTACGAGCCAGTAGTTGTGCGCTTTCTTGATTTAAGAAAAAGTTTTTTTATAACTATTTGTTCATTCACTATATATATATATAAAGTTGGTGACCGTCGCCGAGAGCGACCAGAAGGCTCCCTTTTTGATATCTACAATACCGAGGTGTAGAGGAGGGCGCTACTCCTTTCCCAGGATTGCTCCACTTTACCCTTGATACATACCTTATATTACTGAGTGCAAAGCAAGAAGCTATCAAGTACCATTTTAAAAGTCTTTGGTATGACGCGACCTGGGATTGAACCCAGGTCTCTCGGACCCCTGGCGAACACTCTACTCACTACATAAAACACACACACACACACACACACACACACACACACACACACACACACATAAGAAAAAAAGACAAAATACAAAAAAAAAAAAAAAAACTTTCAAAAAGAGCATTGGATAAAATAAGTGTTTAAATGCCGGTAAGCAGTGCAGTATAAAGATTAAAATAATTGTTAGTTTACATCCCTAAATCTACCGTGACTGGTAGTTTCATATGTTTAAAATTTTGTTTTGTACGATTAGCTACGTCTAACATCAAAATGACTTAACCGTGTTTGAAACGAATTTTCTCTTCGTTCAAGTATTTATAAAAAGGATATTCCATCAGCCTTTTTCTCCGTCCACGGCAGGATTCATGCATTCTAGTTTTTTAGGACATGGAGAGTAATGGGCCTTACTCTGCCACGTTGGCACCTGAGGTATTCGTATGGGGTTAGAATTCACAGTTTTGCGAGACCAATTACCCTACCAGGACTTGATATCCCAGTCTGTCCTACAATTTACCCATATCTGAAGAAAGGAGATATTGATTCAAGGGCTTAAGCGTGATTTAAAACGTGAACAGGATCGTCCGGAATTATATATATATATATATATATTCATTTACCAACCACTCAGCTCGGGCAGGATATGACACAAGCTCAATTTTTTTAAGTGGAGTTTAATATGTTTGAATCAGAGTTTTCCTTCTCCTAGACTAGTTGCCTCACCAAGTCTGAAGAACACAGAATAATTGGATTCATACCTTTCCCAAGGGTATTAGTGCTATGTGAAATGCAATCAGTCTCGTCCAGCGTTTGAAACCTTATATATATATATATAAATATATTTGATTTGAACTCTTATATATATATATATATATATATATATATATATATATATATATATATAGCATTTGCCTTTAGGGAAAAAGAAACGAACAAAAACAAAGTAGTTAGCAGAGAGCTGTTTATGAGGTGGCTTGGGACTTCCGGATCCAGGTCAGGGTTGCTGTAGGAGCCGAAATCAGCAATGAAGACAGTACATCACTGAAGATCTTTGAGGCATCTTGAAATGTATTCTTTGAGAGAGAGAGAGAGAGAGAGAGAGAGAGAGAGAGAGAGAGAGAGAGAGAGATTCGTTTGTGAAATATAAAGTAAAGATTTTTCGAAAGAAAAGCAAATTACCAAGACAAAGAAAAAGAAAACCACAAAAAAAAATAACAACAAAAAAACGAAAAAGAAAAGGAAAAGTCAAATTAGCTTAACTTTCGGCCAATCGAAAGTTCAGCTTGGAAGATAAGCAATCCATCAATTCGCGGATTTGTATCTATTGTAGGAAGTTTGAGCGAGGACATTCGTTTTGATTAATAGGGCCGTTTTCACTGTCTTGAAGAATAGTTTCTCACACTTGATTGAAAATTTTGTAAACGGCAGAGAAATTCTCCAATTTTTTTGTGAATCAATAATTCATATACTGATTCGAAGAAAGTATTTTTATTTCTTTCAGAAACAATTACCGATGTCATAAGGAACTGCAAATTTGAGCGAAAGAATCCAAATGAACTTATCATTAAACAAGGAGAAATTGGAGAACAGTAAGTCGGACACGTTTCTCTACAAACTTAAATGATTTTGAATATTTGATTTGAATCCCCTTATACGCCTGTGTATAAGTCGATCTCTCTTGTAGGGGGTGATCCCAGATTTATAGTCACAAAATCATTCCTTATGGAAATATTTTTAAGCAAAAAGTTGCTCCTTGTCCTTCCTATAATGTTTGAATTTCAACCATACAAAAATATTCGATCAAATTCTTTTTAAGAAAAAAATCGACTTATACATGAGTATAGACAGCAGTCATAAATTTTTTTTTTTTTTTACAATTACTGAATCCTTCTCATTGAATGATTTAGAACTTAAAAAAACTGAATCAGACTTCAATTCCTAAAAACAGATTTTTCGGGGAAGTATATATATATATATATATATAAGTAAAGTAAAGTTAGCGACCATAGTCGAGGGTGACCCGAAGGCTCCCTTTTCGATAGCTACTACACCAAGGTGTAGGGGAGGGCGCTACTCCATTCCCAGGTATATATATATAATACAATATTATCAATTAAAGAATCAAATTGACTGACCGACACTATTCAAAAGTACTAGAGATAGGGTAATATAATCGCTATTAACACAAAATTACAAAGTTGCGACTCAATACACACACACACACACACACACACACACACACATATATATATATATATATATATATATATATATGTAAATGTACAAATATGAAAAACAAGGTATTGAGAGAATGATTCTATTTATATTTAGACTAGAATTATAAATAAAATCATTCTATATAATTCTAGATAGATAGATAGATAGATAGATAGATGCGCGCGCATGTGTGTGTTTTACAACAACGAATGAGATGAAAATTAGTTGAAAACTGAAGAATGGCACATCAGAGTACCACAGATTATGTGAAGAAGGTTTTGTCTTCAGAGACTTTTGCGAAGCTCCCGTGGCATAATGGCTAACGTGCTAGACTGTGTCCTCGAAGTAAGCGAGTTCGAACTCCAGTCACGTTATTACGTTTACTTTCGAGCAAATACCTTTGGGAAAGGTATGAATCTCCTAACCCCCCTGGCTATTCCTCTCCACGGATGGCTTTAGTATCAAATAACCCACGAAGGTTTTTTGTGCTATTAAACAAAGAAACCAACTATCAGAGACTTTCCTTCTTTTACACCGGTTACTTGCCAAGACTGGAAAGCCTAGTCGACCCTACTAGTTAACCACAATTGAAGAGAGAAGAAAAGAATCCATGTTTTTCCCCAAGGTGAAATGCAAATAGCCTCGTCCTGGATTTTAACACAGCTCGTTTAACTCCAGGGCGATAACCGTCACACTATTCCCCTCATCTCTTATGCATGTAATGATAGTTGAAAATGTTAAATGTTGTAATCTTTTATTTATCAACCTTACGTTTTGTTCAATAACAGATGACAAAGTTTTATTGGCATCAGCAACGTAGAAATAGGAAATCCAAGACCGAAATTCTCTGTGACAGCGAGTCTTCTCAGATCGCCTCAGATCTCCAGGACTCTTCTGAGTAGTCTGGACGATCTTAACAATACAGAAATCTGTATAGTTTTAATTCTTCCTCTGATTTCCAAATACTTCAATCTCCTTTCCAAGCATTTCGTGACAGTTCCAAACGTACCAATTATAATTGTTATCAGTCACAAACATACTCCAAAATCATTACTATTTTACTCCGTGCTTGTTTTTTACACCAGCATTCACTGATGGTAATAAAACGAAAAGAGAGACAAGTACATAGACTGTTCCAGAAAACTAAAAAAGCTATGGAATATGAAGATGATAGAGATACCAATTGTATCGTGCTTGGAACGGTCTTCATAGCCTTGGAAAATGGGCGGAAAGAGTTGGAAACCGGGGGACGTGCAGACACCATCCAAACTACAGCATTGTTAAGATCGGCCAGAATACTGAGAATAGTCCTAGAGACCGGAAGAGACTTGTTGTCACTCAGACTTCAGTGAAAGACCATCAGCTAAAGCTGGTGTAAAAACTCGCAAGGAGTAATATAAAAAAAACTCGCTAGGAGTAATATAAAAATCTCGCAAGGATTAATATGATAATGACAGTTAAATTTATTTGTTTTTGTAGGATGTTCATCGTACTGAAAGGTTCTATGTCTGTTTATGTACAAGACTTGATTAATGATGCCGAACAATTGGAAGTGATTAATTCAGTTTGCAAGAAAGAAGGACTTCTCAAAGACAGATCCATACTGGGTGAATATAGAGCCAATACAGGTATGTAATTCACTCTCTCTATGTTTATAAAAAGTACCACTGCATTCCTGACACTATATATATATATATATATATAGCCAACACGAGAAGGATGCTACACACGGTCAATTTTTTAAGCTGAGTTTAACTGGTATTGAATTTGATATTTTTCTTCTCCTAGACTCGCTGCCACTCCAAAGTTAAAGAATCAAGTTCGCCTTAGCTCGAGGGAGAATAATTGTCTGTGGATGACTATATATATATATATATATATCAATTTAGATCCATCGACGCGTTTCGATGGGATATTTAAGATATGAAATGACGAAAATTACAGGTAAAAAGTGTTTTAGGTCATCTTCAGAGTGGGAATTATAAATTTAAGACAGCGGTTTGAACAAATACAGAAAAGTATTCGAAAAATATTCGAAAAAGACGATGTCATGAAATATAATTCTTTAAACAATTGACAGCGAAACATCATCATCATCATCATCATCATGTCGTGCTGCACAGTTGTCACTATCGTCTATCGCTCCCGACTGGTCTTCTAGGCTACATCCTGATCGGCACAGAGCTGCAGTAAATAGGTTCTAACTGGCCGTCCAAAACTTGCCCGTCTGTATGAAAGGTCCACAGGAGTATATCGCCTATGAGTTAGTCCTTAATTCTCCAGCAGTTTCCTGCATGTCTGGTTCATCTAATTTGAATAGTTTTCTTTATGTGTGGTAGGTGACCATACAGCTGCTGTTTTGTGGGGTGTGGCGCTATTATTTTATTTCTTATTTATGAAGATTTAGTCTATCTGTGCTTTAGTATTATTAGCGTAGCTGTAGGTCCATCATCATCATGTCGCCACTCCTCCCTATCGTTCATCGCCCTAGGCAGGTCTTCAGGACAACATCCCGTATCCTCACATAGCTGCTGAATGTATGTTCGTGCTGGTCGTCCTGCTTTTGCACGGCCATGTGTGGGGGTCCATAAGAGTACATCTCTTATGAGTTCGTCCCTGCTTCTCCAGCAGTGTCCTGCATGTCTGGTTCGTCTAACTTGAATCGTTTTCCTGATAGGAGGCAGGTGGCCGTACAGTTGGTGTCTTGTGGGGTGTTGCCGCCAGGACTTGTTCAAGATTGCACGTAGCACTCTTGTGTAATTGCCGTCTAGCTTCTTCTCCAGCCGTTTTGTTAGCGTCCATGTAGTGCAGCCATATAGCAGTATCGATGTGACCGCTGCCTGGAAGAAACTGCGTTTCATTTTATCGGTTAGGTCTGATTTCCATATAATCGATAGCCTATTGATAGCTGTCCATGCTTTCGTTAACCTCGTTTCGATGACCTTTTCGGTTGATTCGATGCTGCTTCCTCGGTAAGTGAATTTGTTTTCTCTTTCTGTTCTGAAATTTTGTATAATGACAAGTTAATCTATTTTCTAGTGGGAAATCAGTTAGATGTTCCCCCTTTCTGCTTGACGAGTTGTGTACGCTAAATTTGTTGTTTACGTTTTTACCTATTTGGGCATTCATGTCTCCACCGATGATTAGAACGTTGTGTTTCGGGATACTACGGACAAAGGAGGATAGCTCGTTATAGAAGACGATGTGGTCTGTTTCGTCACTAGTATTGGTAGGGATGTCACAGGAGATGATTATTATGCTGGGTTGTCATTAAACGTGGCTACCATCATCCTCAGTTGTATTTTCCTGATGCTATTTAGTGATTTTAGGACCCGTGGACCGATAAGCATACCTATACCCGCTATCGCGGCGTTGACAAAGTTTTTCCATGCAGATGTGATATACTATGTCGGGAGTTATCGCTACGGATGGGAATAACTGGTTCAATATGTGTACGCATAAATAAGATCAAAATTAACCCCGGGTCCTGTTACGAGATCAAGCTTTGTCCTTTTATAAACAATTCGCTGGCACTGTTATGTCGTTTGGCTTCGTGGATATGATATGTTCCAATGACAAGACGTGAGATATGCAGAAACGTAGATGGATTATCATCTGTGCGGGCTGTATGTCGCAAGGTGAACAGGTACGAGTCAAGGCACTATTGTTGAAAAGTGAAAATATTTATTCATAGATTTTACAAGAAGATATGTGACTTGTTTTAGTAGGAATTGTGAATCAAGAAAGTTTCTTTATCTAACATTAGTCGGTGAGCGAAAGAGTTCATAGAGTTCAAAAATAAGAAATGATGTAGTGAGAACCATTCACAACGCCTCCTGGCGGGAAACTACTTGTTCATTATTTACCTAACCCCACTGCCATAGGTAGGACGTGACACAAGGTGATTTCTTTTAGGTGTACATGAGTGCACGGAAAAATGCTAAAAAAAGTGCTAAAAATTGCTTGTTTTTGCGTTCACTTTAGAAGAACCGCAGGTATCAGGTAATGAAGCAGACCCTGGTCATTTGAAACTAGGGAGTTGGTGTTGTCTTTGGGAACAGAACCCTGAAGTTTAGCTCTTCACTATATCAACAGGAATCAAAGCTAGCCCTTGTTTTCGGCTCGTCCTTGTTCTAGCGAGGCTGTGAAAAAAACTATCTTATATAAGACTTTGGGGTCAAGTTTAGTTTGGTAGGGTAGGTTATTTGGTTTAATACCATGTCAACCCTTGACGGTTATTTAATGTCAAATCCTGTTTATAGATATTTGATTTGTAAGCCAATAGTTTGTTGGCGACGTTTTCTAATCTTGTTATAGCTTATTTGTTTGCACACAGTTAAACGTTTTCAAGTATTGCTATTTATTGTTTGTATGCACTCAAATGGTTTCAAGTTTTGCTAACGCCTATTGTTTTATTTACACACAGTTAAATGGTTTCAAGTATTTCTATCTAATACCAATAATTTGCACTCAGTAATGTGTTTTCAAGTATTGCAATGTAATTCCAATAATTTACTCACAGATAAATGGATTCAAGTATTACAATCAAAAACTAATAATTCAATTTGATATTAATAATTTGTTTGCACATAGTTAAATAATTTCAATATTAGTAAGGGATTAAATTATTATATTTGACTCAAAGATGGGACCCTATCAGTTACTACCACTCCGGGTTAGAGTAGGCACGGAATTAATGGCAGTTAAGGTGTACTCCACATTCCTGAAAGCTCTAGGGCTGGAGCCTCACCATCGGTTAATTTTGAGTCATATCTAAGACACTCGTTGGGGATTCTTACTCCTCTATACAGTCGGCGTATTCAACAGACCAAACCGACTGGGCTAAATTAGGTTTGTTGAAAATGAATGGGGAGTGTTTTGATTGGTTAATAAATTGTATTTCTTTTCTTAGGATTAACAAAAGGAAAATGACTGCGCGGAGCCTATGCGCAGAAATCGTATTTTAGTTGCTCTTATGCAAGCTTTCGAAGTGTTAACATCCAGCGAAAAGACATTAACTATTAAGATCGAGGAAATGGGATTGTTTTGGTTTCTTCGTGGTTTACAAAACTATCTTTGGAGAATGACAGTGGTGATACTATTTAACTCATAGCTTGGGCGATAAGGGGGTTCATTCTTTCCCTGAAGCTGTTAGTTTGAAAGTGAATATAATGGCGCGACTGGAGTTCAAATTTGATGTCACAGTCTAGCACTTTAACCATCATGGCATAGAGACTCACCCCAAATCTTTTGCCATTAGACCACAGACTCACCCCAAATCTCTAGCCATTATGCCTCTTGACTCACCCAAAAGTGAAATTGTTTGTTTGGATTTGTGAATGCATACGTGAGCGTAAACATATAGAAATGTGTGCACATATATGTGATAAATGTTTAAATATTGCTTTTTCAAGGGACGAGTGCAGTGGTCGGAGAAATCGCCCTCATAAAAAAAGACTGTGTTCGTACTGCCAGTGTTGTTGTGGATGAAGTGACGGACCTTGTAGTAATTGATCAAGAACTATACAATCGATCCGTGCGAGAAACTCTTGAACGTGACTACATCGAAAAGCGAAACTTCGTCATCGACAATCCGCTGTTCAAGGACTTGGCACCAAAAAATAAGCGACAATTGATCATTTGCCTAAAAAAAGAAACCTTTCAATATGGTAACATCATCGTCCGGCAAGGCACAACTCTCGACAAGACCTACTTTGTTTTACAGTGAGTTGCTCTTCTCTTGTTGACGGAAAAATGATAATATATAGGTTGCTATATTTATAAATAACGAGTACTCGAAATCGATGATAGAGCAGACAACACAGTCGCACTTGGTGACGGTTAGTTTCTCGCCTATGTGATTGCACTGGTGAGAAATAGACAGTCACTAGCATAGACAAGAAACTGACAGTCACCGGGTGTCGTTAACTTTGTGTCTACGCTATCCTAACTTACATAGATACCGGGTGTTTCAGAAAAATCTTAATCATTTCGTAATCTAAGTTGACCGATTCTCGTCCAAATGATCTTCAATTTAAACAACATTTGTAAAAATAACTTAAAATTCTATTTTAAAGGATTAAACGCCTTTTCTTTTCCAGCAAATGGCATTTCGATATCCGAAAAGAAAAAAAATATCTGAATTTTTTGTTGTTTTTTTTAAACAAGCTCTTAAAATTTTCTTGGTTTGGTTTGGTTTGGTTTTATGGCATATCAACCATTGTGGGTTATTTGATGCCAAATCTTGTTTTTATATATGTATATATATATTAAATATATATGGTTTGGTTTGGTTTGGTTTGGTTTAGTTTTATGGCATATCAACCATTATTGGTTATTGAATGCCAAATGCTCTTTATACGTATATATCAAATATATGTAATTTGGTTTGGTTTGGTTTGGTTTTATGGCATATCAACAATTGTTGATCTGACACCCGATAAATCCAGGATCCCATATATTGACCTGAAACCAACAATTAATAAATACCTTCACACAAAATGGCAACAACAATGGAGCAATAACATCCACAATAAACTCTTTCAATTTCAGCCCACCTTAGGAGAGTGGAGACTAGCATCGAGAAAATCAAAAAGAGAACAAGTTATATCCTGATTGCGAATTGGTCATACAAGGCTTACTCACTCTTTCATTTTGAAACGGGAACCACAACCACAGTGTTTAACCTGCCAGACAACTTGCACGGTTAAACACATTCTTATAGAATGCAGAACTTTCGCTGTTATCAGAAAGCGATTTTTCAAAGTAAATAACTTAACCGATCTGTTCGAGAACGTCAAAATAGATGACAGTCTGTCCTTCTTGAGAGAGACAGAGTTGTACCAAAAAATATGACAACTTAAAACTGGTTAATCTTGTGCAAACAAATGAAATCCTGCTAATATAAATGTCTACATACCTTAATATTCCTTTTGAAATCTTTGGTTGAACATGTATGTATATATAGACAGAATTTGGCGTTAAATAACCTACAAAGGTTGATATGCCATAAAAACCCAAACAACCAACCAACCAATGCCAAATCCTGTTTTTACATATATATTAAAAATATGATTTGTAAATACATTTTTAGATGCATACAGTTAAAGAATCAACAGTTCTATTCTAAACAATTCAAATTATCATTAGTCAACAAAATTCCAAGCATTGCTATGTATTACTGACAATTCAATTAAACACCAGTCATTTTAACATCAGTCATTTGTTTGCAGTCAGTTTAAATGTCAAACAGTTCTACTTGACCCATAGATAGGAGCCTATCACGTACAACTATTCCGGGTTAGAGTAGGCCTGGTAGTGCTGGTGGCGAAGGAGTACTCCAAATTCCCCAAAGCTCCAGCACAACTGGAACCTCACCATCAGATTGCTTAATGTCATATCCAGGACACTCGTTGGGAGAGTCTTACCTCTCTGCACTCGGTGTATTTTACAGCCTCAGCTGACAGCGATATCAAAATTTGAGATCATACGAATGAGAATCGGTCAAGTAATGAGATTACGAAAGGCTTTCAATTTTTCTCGAGTACCCTTTGTATATATAGAATAAATTTTTGAAAGTAATTCTTTGGTAGACACTATATATATATATATATATATCGTGATCCACAGACAGACCTGTTTTGTTCTATCAGAACTCTTCAGTGTGGCTTGACAGGCTAGATTCCCGAAGATGGGATCGAAACCTGGCTGACTGAAACGCCAATATATATATATATATATATATATATATATATATATATATATATATATATATATATAATGTCTACCAAAGAATTACTTTCAAAAATTTATTCTTAAAAAAAAACATTGACACTCACGGTAAAGCTTTGTCGTGAAACACTTGAAGTTTATTACTAGAAAAATCGATTCATGGCTAAAGATTAATTATTCTAAAGATTCACCGTCGTCTTCATTTTGAAAGAAATCATTTTCAACCATTTCCAAAGATTACGTGTAACTCCTGACTTATCCTCCAAATAGTTTTCTGTGAACTGTGTGCTCAGTTGATTTTTAGATACTGATGTTCTCCCAGCAGTTTTACCTTTACACAAACATCCTGTTGCTTCACATTTCTTTTACCAAATGCAGATAAATTGTCCTTATTTCCCGAAATTTGTGCAAAAATGCCGTTGCACGATTGAAATAGAATTCGTTTGCTTAACTCGAAATATAGTTTTTGACATCGTAACTGTGATTGGAACATTTTCTGCAGCCGAAAACATTTTTAATAACTTCAAGTGTTTCTCTAAAAAATTGTTTATCGTCATTGGCAATATCTTATATATATATATATATATATATATATATATATATATGTAAAGAGAGAGAGAGGGGGGGGGGAGAGAGGCGATTTATATTTCTATGAATCGCCCCTCTCTATGCAGGCAGTTAAACAATCATACTCTAAATATTTTGGAGGAACTGCTAGATACTGGGGTTACTTAGTTTTTTGTCCCCCCCTATATCTGGCAATCCTGATTATATATATATATATATATACCCCCGTTTTTATCTAATTTTCCTGTGTTTAATAACTTGAAAAGTACCGAACGAAAAGGCCTTCTTTGTTTTATTGTTTTATCTAAGTTCCCCTACAGTAATTACCAATGGTGTCCCTGTTCATTATATTGTATAAATTTTCCTGTACCTGGAATTTAACTATATATATATATATATATATATATATATATATATATAATTTTAAGACTGTTTCTTTTGTAGTCATTCGATATAAATTCTTTTTGCAGTATATAAGCAACTTGTTTTCTTTTTTCTGAATAATAGGAAATTTCGTTGTTATGGTAAAACGAAACATGTTCGTTTGGAGTGATGCCTTATGTTAACATATCAACGAAATTTCTCATTCTTTCGAGAAATCAGGTTTTTTTGATATAGAAATATACTCATATAGTTTGTATATTCTAAGTTTTTGACCAGCTCTTCCAAAATAGCATCGAACATTTTCCCGCCCTTTTTTATGTGCATTAGTGTTCGCCAATAGTCCGGGAGACCTGGGTTCAATCCCAGGTCGCGTCATACCAAAGATTTTTAAAATGGTACTTGATATCTCCTTGCTTAACATTTATCAATATAAGGTACATATCAAGGGTAGAGTGGAGCAATCCAGGGAAAGGAGTAGCGCCCTCCTCTACACCTCGGTGTAGTAGCTATTGAAAAGGGAGCCTACTGATCGCCCTCGACTACGGTCACCAACTTTACTTTTATATATATGTATTTATTTGTTGGTGTGTGTGTGTGTGTGTGTGTGTGTGTGTGTGTGTGTGTGTATGTGTGATTTCAGTAGTTTAAAATATACACAACACAAATCATTTAACAGTCACAAAAACAAATGGTTTTGTATCTATTAATTTTACAAAAGTAGTTTACAGATTCTATGCGTTTACTTGTAGGCTTACATATACATTTTTTTTAATATTAAAACTAGACTATCCGTGAACACTTTGGGTTCCATACTTGCATCACATCCCAAAATCATGTGTGGGGTGGGTAAATCCAAATAGTATAGAAGCACCTGGCATTCGTGACAATTCTTTCAAAAATTGCTCAGCTCATTTTAGATCGGGATGAGGGGTGTATTTCCTTCTCAGTAGCACCGACCACTATCTCCTAAAAAGAGTAAGGGTTGCGTTGAATGTTCGGCGCCTGACGTGCCCCTGAAAAGAATTGCAAAAGGAGCATGGACAAATTTTAAAATAGCCACCTGGAAGGCGTGTTTGCTGCAAGTTACTTTACTTTAAACCGACCTTGTGCCTCACTGGCCACGTGGGAAGTTTGTTTGGTTGGTTGGTTGGGTTTTATGACATATCAACCTTTGCAGGTTATTTAACGCCAAATACATTTTTATTTATTTTTGTCAAAACAGTTCTATATATATAACAATTCGGTTTAGTGTAAATACAGTTTCAATGTCAAAAAACAGTTCTATTTCAAATAATTCAGTTGAGCATAAGCACGCAGTTTAAATGTAAGTACGGTTTAATAGTCAAAACCATTTCTATTTCAATCGGTCTTACCCCTCTGCAGAGGTGCAGAAGTGTATTCTACAGCCCCAGTTTTATTTCAGATAATTCAGTTTAGCATAAGTACACAGTTTAGACGCCAAAACAGTTCTATTTCAAGCAATTCAGTTTAGCATTAGTACGCAGTTTCAATGTCAAAACAGTTCTATTTTAAACAATTCAGTTTAGCATAAATACGCAGTTTAAATGCATAAATCAGTATAGTGAAAAAAGCATGGTTTAGTTCTATTTAAACCATAGTTAGGACCCATATCAGGTGCTACCACCCCGGGCCAGAGAGGACATGGGAGCGATGGCAATAAAGGGGTACTCCGCATTCCCTAAAGCTCTAGCATTACTGGAACCTCACCATCAGATTGTTTTGTGTCATATCCAGGATACTCGTTGGGGGGGGGTCTTAACCCTCTGCAGAGAAGCAGTCGGTGTATTCTACTGCCCCAGCCGACTGGGCAACGTGGGAAGTTTAATAAATACCAATAGTATGGAAGTCTTATTAGATATTAAAAATGTAGGCTATTTTGTTCAAGATGACAAAAGGCGGGGACAGACATAGATCTACTCAGCACAAATTTATAATAGATTAATTTGTCTGTCACGCTGCTGGGTGATTTATTTCAGTTGACTGCATTTATTGCAGACGTAACCTTTGCTACTCGTCTGATATTTTCTGCGTGGATAAAGAAAGGCAGATGCTACAAGGAACTAGACTTTTCGCACGCAAGTGAACTATTGTTATTATTACTTCTTGTAAGTTTTTCTCACCAGCGTTTGCTGACGGTCTTTCATTGGAGTGTGAGTAACATCAAGTCTCCTCGGGTATCCAGAACTCTTCTCAGTATTCTGACCAATCTTATGTAATGGTGAAGTTTGGATGATCTAGATTCCTCTTCCGATTTCCAACACTTCCCGACCCCTTTTGGGACGGTTCTAATCGCACCAATTACAAATGGTATCACCGTCACACACATGTTCCATAGCTTTCTTAGTTCTCTGGCAAGGTCAAAATACTTATCTCTTTTTTCACTTTCTTTGATTTTCCCTCTGTTGTCGACTGGGACGGTAACGTGGACTATTGAATACTCTCTCTCTCTCTCTCTCTCTCTCTCTCTCTTAAAGCCTAGTCGACTGGGGCCATAGAATACATCGACAGCATCTATGTGGAGGGATAACGAGTATTTTGGATATTTCTTTGGGGAATGTGAACCACCCCTTCATTGCCATCGCTCCCAGGTCCACTCTGGCTCGTAGTGTTAGCACCTGGTAGAGTCTGATCAATATGACAAATAGAACTGTTTGATCATTTAAACTGAATGCAAACAAAAGACATGCTAAATTGAATTGCTTGAAATAGAACTATTTAATCATTTAACTGTGTGTAAACTGATGACTGATGTTTAATTGAATTGTTAGTCATACATAGCAATGCTTGGAACCATTTAACTGTGTACAAAAGAATGAGCTTAGGCTCGTTTAAAAACGTTATCAATAAAATCTGTTTACAAATTATATATATTTGATATTCTCACCGACTGCGCTGTACTTCTGACCTCGTACTAAACTAAGCTTTTTGCCACAATATTTCAAAAGAAACTAATGAACACACGAATTTAAAAGATATAAAGGTTTGTTCAAACTAAGAATTATAGTGAAAAAAAAAAAAAAAAAAAAAAAAAGAGAAAGAAGCAAAAATAAGCAAACAAACAATCGTAATTTCTGGTACACTTATAAAATTTACACTCCGATATTTTTTAGATGGTCGACGATTGTCACGGGGTGCAAAAAAATTCTAGAAAAAAAAGAATCCATGTTCAAAAAAAAAAAAGGTGGTGAACGTCGGTAAATTAATTAGTTTCGGAAACCTATTGAACCGAGAAATCATGTGCCTTGTGTTTCCGACTACGTCCAAGCATCTGATTTTGTCCCGCTCAAAGTGAGCCTTATGTTTTGGAGCCAGTCATGTGACATCGGGGCCTATTTAGTCTGTGACTTGGAAAGCCCGTCCCCTTTTCCTCTCTTGTTCTGTTTTCTGACTGGACGTATTCCAGTCTCACGTATGCGCACGGTCTCAGACATTTCGTCACATCTCGGTAGAGACAAACGACCAACATGGGAGAACACACGGCCCTCAAAAATACATTGCCATTCTCATGTGTATTTGTACTTCGCGTAGAATACTAAGTCAACCCACACAAATAGTCGCACAGGACATTTTTTAATATTCTACTTTCTCGCATACACCTCCATACTAGCACATAAACCTGAGAATTCTCTCATTCTTACCCTTTGTTTCAAGAAAAAATACTCATTCACCATAATATTCATATTAGATACACACACACACACACACATACGAATATTTAACAAACAACATTCGTACATCATACTGTTATTGAAATGTTTCCTACCGGACATTGGCGTGATGGTTAGAGTATTCGCCAATGGCCCGGGAGACCTGGGTTCAATCCCAGGTCGAGTCATACCAAAGACTCAAAAATGGTACTTGATGCCTTCTTGTTTAACAAACAGCATCATAAGGGCAAAGTAGAACAATCCAGGGAAAGGAACAGCGCCCTTCCCTACGCCTATCGAAAAGGGAGCCTTCGGGTCACCCTCGACTACGGTCGCCAACTTTACTTACTTATATTGCCTTGATGTGAATTTTATTTTGTCTACGTCGTCTATATTATTTGTTATTCTTTTTTTTTACAACATACCACACACACTCATTATGCTACACACTGAGCAGAATTGACTAAAACATTTCGATAGAATCAAACTTAGAATTATCAAAAAAGATGGAAAAATATGAAAACAACAAAAAACAAAAACAAAAAACAAAATAAAAACGTGGAAATTATAAGATTCAAACCAAAAAAGATCAAATTATATGTTATTATTCAGCAGATAATACACATCGAATCTTTAGGTTCTGCGTTTGTTTTTTTAAAAACAATCTCCTTTTCAAATACACGCACAAATGCGTTAATATATATATATATATATATATATATATATATATATATATATATATATATATATATATATATTCTCTTTTAAAAAAAACAACAATCGGTCACATTAAAATAATAAATTTATTTCCATCCTGTTAAAAAGCATTAATAGAAATCAATGCTCTAAAAAATTAACAGGACTTCTTCAGATCAAACAAGAAAATGGATTAAAATAATTTTTTCACATTCACAACCAGACAAAAAAACAACAACAAAAAAAAACAAAAACTTATTTCTCCTATATAAAAGTAACCCTTTAACAAAAATTAACAATGAGTATCCACTTATTTTGGTATATAAAGAAACATTCGGTTTCATCATACTTCTAATTTAACAGAGAAAAAATTTACAGCTACAATAAAACATGTCTAAACATTCAAACATATATATATATATATATATATATATATATATATATATATTATTGTAGCTGTGAATTTTTCCTCTGTTAAATTTTGTTCTCAACAACATAGTCCACATTTAAAATACCAGTTCTGTAATGATTAGCAATAAAAAACCATTCCATATGCAAGTCAGAACAAATTGACCGGTTGAAATATTGAAACGTTTTTTGTTGTTGTTGCCGCAGAAAAGAATTAATTAAAAATATTTTCTCTAAATTTCAGAGGAGAGATCGAAGTCGCCATAAATGCTGTAGCCACCAGGATTCATTACAAGTCGGCATATGAAGAAGTGAAATCATTACTACCTCAGCTTATGACCGAGTAATAATACTCTTTACAAGTCTAAATTTCTGAGATGATTGATTTTAACGGCATCCCAAACTTTCTAGGGTTATATTATGCATAGGTGATTAATTGGAAATAGCGTTCATTGAACATTTATATTTACATTTTTTGTATTGTTGTTGCTTAAGTTTTTTTTTTTTTTTTTTTTTTTTTTGCACACGGTCCAATTGAAGATAGATTATTTTTGAACCGATCTATTTGACCCATAGATGAAACCCTGACGGCCCCCTGATGTTGTATACGCAATCAAACATGATTTACAAACTTCAATGAACGAACGAAACACTTCTTTATAAAAATATATCTCTCGTTTTATTCTCGAAACGGGCCCACAGTTTGTTGTTAGTTGAGAGATAGATGGGGAGACATATACTCAGAGATGAGGCTTCTTCTTGTCCCATATCTTCTTCTGAGAGCCAGAAGGTGCCAACGCTTGCACCCCCGTGCAAGCCGTATCGTCAGAGACGACCTAACCCTCTGATCGGCTGCGTGTCCCTCGCTCGACTCTCGATTCTCTGCACTCTGTCTAATTCTGACCGCGTGGTTATCACGTGGTCTCCTTCCAGTTACACACCTGTTGGACCTGATTGCCCTGACGCGCTGTCATCCCCCTATTTACTAATCACAACGTGACAGCTTGTCAAAGCACACGGGGTCACTAGGAACGAACCGAAAATCCACGTCATATGTTATATAACACTAAGGCTCGGGAGGGCCGGAAGCGTGACGTGAATGCTGGGTTTCCCCGGCATCCACGTCAGGGTACCTCGCCCGAGTAACTGCCCTCTCATAATAGTGTCCAACGTATTTATAAAGAATGGGACATACCCATTAATGTTCATAGGTATAACATATAACGTATAACATGTTTCTTCTGGTCGAAAATTAAAACACAAGTCTCGACTGATGCTTGAATGAACGTTAGTGAAAGACTGAAATAAAAGGGTCTAAACATCATAATTAATCGTAAAACTTTTACAATAACGAGTCTTAAAAAGTCCAGAAATTTCACGGAAAGTTAGGAAAATAAATTTACCTGTAGGTTTGGTTTGGTTTCTTTGTTTAATGGCATATCAACCTTTGTTGGTTATTTAATGCCAAAGCTATTCTCCTAAAAGAACAGTAGTGGTACTATTTAACCCATAGCTGGGAGGATAAGGGGGTTCATACCTTTCCCAAGGGTATTTGACCGAAAGTGAACGTAATAGCGCGACTGGAGTACGAACTCGCGTATTACGATTCTGCAGTCCATCGCTTTAACCATTACACCACGAGGACATCCCCAAAACAGTAGTGGTACTATTTAACCCATAGCTGGGAGGATAAGGGGGTTCATACCTTTCCCAAGAGTATTTGACCGAAAGTGAACGTAATAGCGCGACTGGAGTTCGAACTCGCTTACTACAATTCCGCAGTCCATCGCTTTAACCATTACACTACCAGGACACTCCCTCCAAATTTACCTGTGCGCCGTATCCAGTATCAAGGAGCTATAAAGGTCCAATTCTTTACAAAACAAAATTTCTTCCAAATCTTACAACTGGTCCTAGCCTGGCCGGAAGTCACGTTGCATTGTGGAATTTCTAACAGATATGGCTCCTTACATAGTTGTTTACCTTGCATTGTCCCTGTTAAAAGGTCAATCTACCAAAAAAGGGGAAAAGGTAACAGCTATCGATAGTTTTTTGTATACATAGAAGTTTAATATTTTAGATAGTAAGTTATGCTTTGATTGGTTTCACCCACAATCTACCTTCAATAAAGAAGTTTGAGGAAAATTGGATTATACTTGTAATATATCACCTTGACCTACGATGAAACTGGAAGAAATTGTTGACAGATATATCAACAAAGTGGTTACCGGAAAACAAGCAATGCGTGGGTGTCAGCTGTAATTAATGAAGAAACAAGCATTGCGTGGGTGTAAACCATGGGATAAGAAAAACAAGCATTGCGGAGGTTTAAGCTGTGACTAATGAAAAATAACCATTACATGTCTGTTACGTATGAGTTTTAAGACTATATAAGGTCTAGAATTTGGGCTGAAGCTAGTTCCCGCTGGCTGTTCTGACTCCTGACAGCTCCTTCGTGGGTGCGAACTCTCTTGATTGCTCTCTTGATCCACAGAATTTCAGAGGAGAGATCGAAGTCGCCATAAATGCTGTAGCCACCAGGATTCATTACAAGTCGGCATATGAAGAAGTGAAATCATTACTACCTCAGCTTATGACCGAGTAATAATACTCTTTACAAGTCTAAATTTCTGAGATGATTGATTTTAACGGCATCCCAAACTTTCTAGGGTTATATTATGCATAGGTGATTAATTGGAAATAGCGTTCATTGAACATTTATATTTACATTTTTTGTATTGTTGTTGCTTAAGTTGTTTTTTTTTTTTTTGTTTTGTTTTTTTGCACACGGTCCAATTGAAGATAGATTATTTTTGAACCGATCTATTTGACCCATAGATGAAACCCTAACGGCCCCCTTTCGAACTCTCTCCGATTGCTCTCTTGATCCTCAGAAGCGACAATATCGAAGAATTGAAAGACGAGATTATATTTTTATATATACGTGATCCTCTGTAGTATACTATATATTGAGAATTATTGTACCGAGAAAATTTTAAACAGGATTGTATACAAAAGAAATATTATGATTTGTAAATACTGTTCTGTTCATAGTTTACATGAATATTTCGACGGTCAGGGGAAATGTTTTATTATATTTAATTACATCGAATGGCCTTGTGGGTAGAGTGTTCGCCAATGGTCTAGGAAACCAGGGTTCAATCCCAGGTCGAGTCATACCAAAGACTTTAAAAATGGTACTTGATACCCCCTAGCTTAACACTGAGCATTATAAGGTGTGTATCAGGGGTAAAGTGGAGCAATTCAGGGAAAGGAGTAGCGCCCTCCTCTACACCTCGGTGTAGTAGCAATTGAAAAGGGAGCTTTCTGATCGCCTTCGACTACGGTCGCCAACAATTTACATTGAATGGGGATTAGCCGTCGACAGGAAGGTAAAATTGAAAAATAAAAGAGAAAAAAAGAATTGAAAAAAAAAAAGAAAAGAAAGAAATATAGAAAGAAAATGACTGAGAAATAAAAGAATGAAGAAAAGAAAGGAAATATGCAGGAAGTTCTTTGAAAAGCCTGTGAGTTATGTGTCTTTAAAAAGCGGTCCATCAGATACCTGTCATGGTTGAAAAATAGGTTTTGATGAACCCCTTCCGATTGCTTGGAATCTCTTGAAACCTACTTGATATACTGGAGCGGTAAAAGTTACGTAGGAAACCCTCCATTACACTGAGTTGAAACTAAGTGACGATCTGCAGAAGGTTCATTACTTCAAGTGGATCCTAATCCGCAATCATTCTAGTCTCTCATAACTAAGTACAGAAAAATATATCTTTTAACTAACCAATTCTTGTTACATCTACCTTTTTGGAAAGATATAAATCCATCGCTTCTCTTCACTCTCAGCTATGGGTAAATAATAAGGCAGAATAGATTCTTCAGTCTTGGTTAGGCAACCTACTTAGGAATCCTTTGATATCAAGTTCTGTGTTTAAAAAGGTCAAAATCAACGTTGTCTAATGTTGCTGATTGAATGGGAAGAGTGATCGTGGCTAACTTGCAAGACTACGGAATTGTAATAAGCGAGTTCAAACTAGTCGAGCAATTACGTTCACTTTCAAACTAATACCATTGAGAAAGATATGAATCTCTTTATCCGGCCAGCTATGGGTTAAATAGTACCCCTACTGTTAGATAACCCAAGAAGGTTTATATACCATTAAACAAGAAAATTAAGCCAAATCATATGAATAACGGTAATTGAACACAACTAGTAAAATAGAACCGAGTATTTGGATATAAGAGTCTTGTTATTGATAAGATTTACCGCTAAATATCTTTTACATCGCTGTTTAGTTTCTTCTTCAGCTTACCATAATCATATTCACTTAAAGTAATGGAAGACTGAAAACATTAATAATATTGAAAAAGAGGAAATATACTACTACTAGTACATTGGCTTGTCTACTGTCGTCTGCTGATATTGGAATACATCATATATATATTTGCCCAGTCGGCTGGGGTTGTAGAATACACTGACTGCTTCTCTGATGAGGGGTAAGACCCCCCCCCCCAAACGAGTGTCCTGGATATGATACAATCTGATGGTGAGGTTCCAGTAATGCTAGAGCTTTGGGGAATGCGGAGTATCCCTTCATTGCCATCGCTCCCAGGTCCACTCTGGCCCTGAGTGGTAGCACCTGATAAGGGTCCTATCTATGGGTTAAATAGAACTAACAGCATATTTATGTTAAACTGAATTTTTTGAGTAAACTGAATAGCTTGAAATTGAAATGTTTTTGACAATAAAACTGTACTCACATTTAAACTGCGTGTTTATGCTAAACTGAATGGAACTGTTTTTCGACATTAAAACTGTATTTACACTTAACTGAATTGTTACATATAACTGCTTGAATAGTTTGAAATGGAAATGTTTTTGACAATTAAACTGTGTACTTATGCTAAACTGAATTGTTTTAAATAGAACAGATTATTTACATAAAAATGGATTTGGCGTTAAATAACCTATAAAGGTTGATATGCCATAAAACCCAACAAACCAAACCAAACCATATATATATATATATATATATATATATATATATATATATATATATATATACATGAAAGTAAATAATGGAAATAAATGCAACAGTACGAAGAAAATAGAAAAACAAAGTAATCCGAAAATGATGAATTTATTATAATGAAATGTCAACATAGCAAGAAGAAAGATGGCTGTAATTTTCACCATCTTAAAGTCCTGATGAAGATTTACTAAAGCCGAAACGTTTTAACAAAGTAAAAATAGTGTCATTATATATATATATATATATTCTGGGCCATTGAGCGTTCACCAACGTCTGGGAGACCGGGGTTCAATCCCAGTTCGAGTCATACCAAAGACTCAAAAATGGTACTTGATAACGCCTTGCTTAACACTCAGCATTATATGGTAAGGATCAAGGGTAAAGTGGAGCAATCCAGGGAATGGCCCAGAGCGGTAGCACCTGATAGGGCACCATCTATGGGTTAAATGGAACTAACGGCATACTTATGCTAAACTGAACTGTTGGTCAAAAACATTTCTATTTCAGGCTATTCAGTTCAGTCAATTAAACTGTACTTACATTTAAATTGCGTGCTTATGCTAAACTGAATTGTTTGAAATTGAACCGTTTTTGACTTTGAAACTGTATTTACACTAAACTGAATTGTTATATATTGAACTGTTTTGACATTTTACTGTGTAAACAAAACCTGTACCTACGGTAAACTGAATTAGCTGAATTAAAACTGTTTGAATAAACTGAATAGTTTGAAATAGAAATGTTTTTAACAATTAAACAGTGTACTCATGCTAAACTGGATTGTTTTAAATAGAACTGATTATTTACATAAAAATGGATTTGGTGTTAAATAACCTACAAAGGTTGATATGCCATAAAACCCAACCAACCAACCAACCAAAAATCTTCAGCTATATTTTTTTTTCTGGGTGAAGTTTAGAAGTTTTTGAACGATCAACGTATTTTTAGTTTTTCATGATATTTTGGCTCAAATTTTGATGGGAGATTCTTTTGGGTATGACACTAAACTGCATCTGATGGTGAGGTTCCAGTTTTAGTGATCTGGAGAGTGTAGAGTACCCCTTTATAGTCATCATTCCAATTTCCATTTAGAGCTGGGGTGGTAGTATCTGTTAGGGTTCCTTTTACGGCTCAGATAGAGACCTGTTTAAAAATAATTCTTCTACGAAAGAACCGTACGCAAAAAAAGTCTTAAGAAACAGCCACACAAAAATGTAAATAGGAACATACAATGAATGCGATTCCCTAACATCTAAGCATAAAAGAGCCCTATACGGGTTGACATACCGTTAAAATCAAACAAAATTTTGATACTAATCCATTTTGTCTTTTTAAAGGTGAGCTCATCTTCATAAATGCTCATTAAAATAAAATCACAAGACAAGTTTAACAGTTGAATATGCATATACATATGTACTTATAAATCCTTCCACATGATCAGCATGTGACAAAAAGGTCAATTTTTAAACGGAGTTTACCAGGTGTGAATTCAGGGTTTTCTTTCTCATAGGGTGGTTGCCATACCAAGGCTAAAGAGGCCATTCTACCCTACTATTTATTCATAACTGAAGGGAGAATAGTTTGATTCATACCTTTCCCAAGGGACATTAGCGCGATGTGAAATGTAAACAGCCTCGTCCACGATTAGAACTCTGGTTGTCGTGTTCATTTCCAACGACGCTAACCATTACACTACAAGCGCCTCCATGAATCTGATTTTATTATTTAACAGACTGATGAGCTCAAAATTTAGGTTCTGTAAAGAAAAAAAGTTCTTGACAGTTCTTTTCAGAGAAATCACAGTAACATTAGATGACTTTTCTTATTTTAACTATAGGAAAAATGAACAGAAAAAAGAAAGTGAAATCTTTTATAAAAGTCGAAGCAATCGTCGTCAACTTTGTCTTCTTGGAGCCAATGAACATATTGGTAGGTAATATTATTTTCCCTTGATAAAGATTTTCAGAATAAAAAAAGTATCGATTTGAATAAACCCTCTTACGTAAACTGAGATAAGAGGTAGTTTATTGATCATGTAATTATTGATCATGTAATTATTACTATTGAAAAAATATGGAATTGGTATACTCAGAGGAAGTTCACCTTGGGTTTTTATTTGGCAGTAAATAAACTCAAAACAAATAAGATACAAAACATTTTATTTAGCAGTAAATAAACAAACAATAGATAAGACACAAAACATTTTCATTTATCAGTAAATAAACAAATAAAACATAAGACACAAAACATTTTTATTTTGCAGTAAATAAACAAATAACAAATAAGACACAAAACATTTTTTATTTATCAGTGAATAAATAAATAACAGATAAGACACAAAATATTTTTATTTTGCAGTAAATAAACAAATAAGACACAAAACATTTTTATTTATCAGTAAATAAATAAATAAATAAATAACAGATAAGACACAAAACATTTCTATTTTGCAGTAAATAAACAAATAACAAATACGGCACAAACATTTTTATTTTTCATTAAGTAGATAAATAACAGATACGACACAAAACATTTTTATTTTGCAGTAAATAAACAAATAACAAATAAGACACAAAACATTTTTTATTTACCATAAATTTCAGCCTTCAAGTCGATTTATTTACATAGAGAAAATCTCAATAAAACTTAGGTTCGACTTATATGGCTGAGCCAAACTCCAAACCTTTACCATAGAGTGGTCAACCAATCGAACAGTATCAAAATAAATTTAAGGAAAACTTCTGGATATATATATATATATATATATATATATATGTGCGTGGGTGTATGTGTGTGTGCGTGGACTCTCCCGTCGATCTCGATGTATGACAAACAATTCGTTACTTTTTTTTCAGTACGATTAGTTACATCTTGCAGCAACATAGCTTCAACATAGATTATCATTTACTGTTGGAGAGCCCCTCTCGATAAGCGCTTTTTTTTTAAAATATCAAATGGATTGCTAAAGGGATGGAGGAAAAGTGGATTCATGCCTTTCCTAAGAAGTGAATGCAAACTGACCCACTCAGAGTTTGAACTCGGTTTGCCGATTGTATTCTCCGTGCCGATAACTGTTATGCTACCTACCCACCACAATTTGAATAATAAATAGATAAACTAGTCTAAATTGATTAATAGGCGTATTTTTCAACATATAATTCTCCTAAGTGAAGTGCTTTATGATATTAGTTTCAGAAGTGAGTTAAGAGGTCTGTTAAGTACAGCGTGAAATAAGTTTTATAACGATTCCGTTTCAAGATCGTCTTATACTCCTCTGGAGCTGTCAGTTTTAAGTAGCTGCTTAAGTTATTCATCAGTCATTTATTAGGATAATAAATTTGGCTCCTTGTCTGTCCGGGACCCATCAGAGGTATTTAAAAACTGGAGCATGAAACAGATTGAAAGATAAAATCATTTGGCAGAGTTACTCTTTGCAACGATAAATATTGAAACACTGATATTTATTCGCGCACTACCTTCCTTACTTCTTTATAACTGTTTTCAAGGTACATTTTTCTCTTGACACCGGTCGTTAATTAGTCCTTATCTTATGATAGCCTCAACAACTTTCATTTTATTTTGAAAGTTGGTAGAGAGAAAAGTTAATGAACCCTTATAAAGATTTTACACCATGGTTTCTCAAAGCACTCCATATAAACTCCTGAGGGGGAATAACATTTTGGTAGGGAGTATAAAAGTATAGGGGTCCGCAGTGGTGAATTTATTAGTTCGCGTTTATACATCCATTTAGAACTTTCTTACTGGTCCTGTAACTTAATTTGGGGATGGGGGCGCTACTCATGTCGCGTGTCTTGGCAGAAATAGCCGAGCTGTGCCCACCCTCCCCAAATTTACAACTGGTTTGAACTCATAGATTTCCTTCTCCTAAACAAATTGTCACACCAAGGTTAAAGAGCCCATTCTATCCTACTATTTACCCATAGCTGAAGGGAGAATAGTTGGATTCAAATATTTCCCAACGCTATGGGAAATGCAAACAATCTTGTTCTATTGGAGATTTGCATATTAATTATCCTATATTGAGCACTCCTGGGGATTTATAAGAATCCTCATATATATTCTCAAATAGAATCATTCCCAACTCCTTTTCTTGGGAGATATATATATATATATATATATATATATATATATATATATATATATATATATACGAGGGTCGTTCAAAAGGTTAATGAATTTTCTCAATTTTTCCATAATTTTGTGATGGAATCGTTCGTTGACGTAAAATAGCGCTTTTTGGCCATTTCACCAGCATTTGCAAAAAAGAAAAGATCATTCAAAAGGTTTATAACACTGTGCCAAAATGTTAGCACCATTTAAACCTAAATGGCAGTTAATGTTGTAGAGTTCTGCTGCCTCTTGTTATATTAAAAGAAAGAAAATAAATAATGAAGACGTTGATGGTTTTCAATCTAGTAGTTTAACGACAGCTTGAGAGGAAGCTTTTCCTGTGCCGTGAGTTGAAGAAGATAGTCGTCGATGTAATTGGCTGTGCGGGAATTTAGTACTTAGCCAGATGCTTCGGTGTCCATTTGGTTTAGGAGGGAGAAATAATTGACCAGGAAATGGTCTCCTAAAGGAAGCAGAGGAACAAATGTTGAAGTGTGCTCTCCGAGATGGAAAGTCCCTGTCTGCTGTTGGAATCGTCCCGATGTAGAGAGAGAAATGTTATCTCTCGTGTCGGCTGGTCCTACTTTGCTGCCAGCAAGGAGGAAAGAAAAAGAGTGCTCCCATCTTGCTGCCAGCAAGGAGGAGAGGCAAAAAGAGAGGTCTTACCTTTCTGCTTTTGATGGTGCCCAGGGAGGTGTGCCCGGGCAGAATAGCATCGGTCATTCTCATTGGATGAAATGTATAATTTCAAAACTCCAACGACAAAACCAATTCCGCACTAAATAATAATTTGTTATTCTTTCTACTATAAGTTATTAGAGGAGATATTTTTAATAACTGGCCTGGGTATATTTTAGAGACAAGAAATTACAGTGTATACATTCGAATAAAATAGTTATTTTGCTATTTTTTAAATATTAGTTGCCCCTGTAGAGGTGGTATGTAATTTGTTATTTCAGTGGATATGCGTTCGTATTTTACGGGTATTGCTCTCAATATTATTTCCACCTCAAATACAACACAAAACTTTACAATCGCGTAAAAGAAATGGAATAGAACACAACGAACATTAAACAACAATTTAATATGCATAAAACAGAATGTGAAAACAATTAAAAGACATGATGTGTAAATGGCCTTTTGGAAAATAAAGTTTGGCAAGTTAGAAGAAAATAAATTTGTTTACACGTGTGTGTATGTTTAGATGTTAACAGAGTCTGTAAATAAGTAGTTCTTACTTACATTAAGTTCATATCGTGTTTTATGATTGTGGCGACAGCGTGTCGCATTGGTGAAAGAAAGTTTGTCGGTTTTTTCTTCTGAACGTGATTCGCGGCCATCTGTAGCTAGGTCATGAACTTTGGTTGTGGAAGAAAAGGAATTTGCCTGACAGAGTATCGGCTACTGCTTTACTGACTTAGTGGCTTAGTAAATACCTCCCTAACATGTGTGTTACTTATACCCTAATAGTGGATCAAAGAATCGTCCTAAGATTTTGGCGCGTAGACATTTATTGACCAATCAGATTTGTATTTTACTATTTTGTTTTAGAGCCTAAATATTTTCTGTTAATTGACTTCCGATCCTATTTTTCTTGAATGTTCTTATTCTATGTTTTTAGCTGATTGGTTGATAAATATAAAAATGTAACTTAAATGCTAATGCAGTTTTGATCCTAAATTTCTAGAATGTTCTTATGTATGTTTTTATTGTTTATTTTAAGACTAGAAAAAATGTGTATCTAATACCACAAATGAGAGTTCTCATAGTTTCCTTGTCCTTTTTTTGTACTTCAATAGATAGTTTGTCATGCTAGATTGATAAGAATGAAGATAGCTTTTATTTAACATGAGTGGAAAGTATATTTACCGATAATGAATGAACAAGAAACTGGGGTTTTTCGTGAATTATTCTTTTAGATTTAACTGCTCCTGCTAATGAGGTTTCATAAACAGGAATTTTTTCTTGATATTATTTATTTCTAATATTGGAAGTCTTTTGGTGAGAGAAGATACTTAAAATAAGTTTAGTGAATAACCTACAAACAGCAAGCACAATATGGTGACCGTATGTAAATAAGTGTGAGTTTCATATCTTACAAACTGTGTTACTTGATAATAAAATTCAAGATCTGCACAAGATCTGCCTAACTAGTTTTCTTCTGTAAGGAGACAATGAATAATTATGTCCCTTGGATATTGGGAGCGTGTCGTTTGGACATCTCGCGGTAACATGAAAAACCCCAAATCCATCCCGGCATTTTTGTTTCTGTGCTTTGAATAGTTAAGACACGTCTTTTTATCTCTTTTCTTCGAAGAGTAGAGACTTGATCTCACCACCCAGGAATGGATGTTGTCTCTTGTATTGAAACGTAAAGCCCACATGGCTATGACTACCAAAAAACTCTAGTAAGACTTTTGACCATTTTTCTCCCTTTTCTTATACTGCTTGTTCAAAGAACAATACGTGCATATTTCATTGGTCGAGACACGTTGTTGATACTCCTTGTATTCATATTATGTATTATCAAATGTTTTTGCGTAAATGAGCTTATTTTGTCTTTCCTTACGTTTATTCCGTGTAAGTATATCAATGGTTAAACTAATACTAGTATTGGACCTTGGGGAGAGGCACTCAACGTAATATCCCTCAAGCACCAAGCAACCTAATAATAACAATATGTTTATTGTAATGAGTTTTATTAGTTTTCTCACTTACCTTACAAACTATAATTTCAGATCTGCATGCAAAAGCCTTATACATTTTTCTACATCAATCCAATTGTTCAAATTTATACAACTTCAAACTTATTTTATATTTATGTTCTAGGTTTAATCGAGCATTCTCTCGGGCTGCCATCTTACATAGAGACAGCCACTACAACGCGTTCATCACATCTGATGGTGTTGGAGAAACGGCATGAAGATCTTTTACTGAAGAAGTCTGGTAATGGCATTCAAAGTAACAAACACTTCTTAGAAGCCAGCAATTTCCGACTGTCATTATACGCTCACCGTTGCCATCTTCCGGAAACGAGCGCTATCTTCCGGTACTTTATGCTAAAACTTAAAGACGAATCTCTTTTGTCGGAGCTTCGAAAACAGAAGACAGCGAAAGCGACGAAGAATAAAAAGCTGACGCCCTATCACCCCCAGTCATCGAGCTACCATTTGAAGGAAGAAGACGATAGGTTAGGTATTTCTAACATCCGTTTGTCAAGATTAAAGAAACCGCCAGCGGTGACATTTGAGAGACAAATACAGAGGCAGAACACTGAGAAAATTGTCCTATATCATGTTCATGAAATGTTTCAGAAATGGAGGGTACAGAGTAAAGTCGGCGAGTAAATCAGCATACAAACAAATATCTTGAGAATAACTTGAACCTTTTTAATCATTTGGACGAATTATTTTCAAAAATCGGCAAAATAGAGGGTACAATGGTTGTTCCAGAATTTTAAAGCCTTACCTAGATTTTTAGATTTGTCGTACATCTCTCACCTTTGTATGGGACTCAGCTGCACAGAAATTAAGATAGAAATCTGAACTAGCTTTATAAGAAATGGTAGTATGCTGCCACAACAAAAATGACTCTTCATTCCGAGTGAAGCTTAGAACTTTTTGAACGACACCGGTATCTTCAAACTAGTCAATTATATATATATATAGCAAAACTTGATAATTTGATTAGCAATTGTGTGTTGTAGCACGATAACAAGAAAACAATAAAGCACTCAATTATAATATTTTGCAAAACAACATTTACTAAATCTGAGAGAAGTTTGTATTCATAAACATTGAATTAGTCAACGAGCAGCCAATAAGAATACCTTACATTGAGCACAAAAGACTTAAATGTCGCTCTGTCTGTGTACCGTTAGTGACAAAAATTAATTTGATTTGGTTTGGTTTTATGGCAAATCAACCGTTTCAGGTTATTTAAAGGCCAAATCCTCTTTATACATATGTATTAAATACATATGATTTGGTTTGGTTTGGTTTGGTTTGGTTTTATAGCATATCAACCATTGTAGGTTATTTAATGCCAAATCCTTTTTATACATATTTATCAAATATATATATGATTTGTAAATCCTTTTTATTGATAATATTCTTAAACGAACCAGAGCACTTTTTTGCACACAGTTAAATGGTTTCATGTATTGCTATTTAAAAGTTACAATTTAACATCAGTCATTTGTTTGCACACAGTTTGTTCTATTTGACCTATAGGTAGGGCCCTATCATGTGCTACCACTCCGGGTCAGAGTGGGCTTAGGAGCGATGGCTATCAAGAGGTACTACACTTTCCCCAAAGCTCAGATGGTTTAGTGTCTTATCCAAGACACTCATTGGGAGAATTTTACCCCTCTGCAGAGATGCAGTCGGTGTATTCTACAGCTAGTGACAAAAAATGTCATTCTGCCAGCAAAAGGGTTATTATATTTTATTTATTTTTTGGTGGTTGGGGGGGGCTTTGCTGGCTATAAAAAGTACTAAGTTTTCTTTCTCATTTTGTACATGCAAGACTCTGTTCTTTGTTGACATCAAACTGCAAAGAGTATAAATTGTCTATTATAAAACTGCATCTTGTGGTGACCCCTTTGTCATTTTCATTAAGTCAGCTTCGACTCTAATTCCAAAAGGTTCTCATGATATAAGTTATTCTCATAGGAAATGAACGCAGCGACCCGAGTTCAAATCCTGGACGAGGCTCTTTGCATTTTACGTTGTGCTAATACACTGGGGGAAGGTATGCCCCCAAATATTCTCCCTCCAGTTAGGGGTAAATAGTAGGACAGACTAGGCTCTTTAACTCTGGTATGGCAACCAGTCTGGGAGAAGGAAATCTTTTTGTGTTGCATCCTGCTTATGGCGGAGAAATAAGGTAAATACATACTTTAATTCCAAAGTATGATTTAAAAAATAATTTTCAATATTAATATTGTCTGTTAAAGTTGGCATTGTGCTATGGAAAAAGGATTAGGAATTGACAGACTCAGACAGAGGAAAAAGACACGTGCGTCGTGTAGAGAGGAGTAAACTTTATTAAGGGAATTATGGGATAGAAAAAATTCTATCCCATAATAGTATGGCAGTATGAGTTATCGGACTTCCAGCATAGCCATTCTAGATTATATCATACAAAATTGACTTTTTTGAATTTTTGTGTATTTTCGTCTAAATGAAATTGTAATATAGCCATATATTAATACGTGAAATATACCGATACGTGAAACGTTCATATGCATAGGAATCCCGAAATACGCGAAACACTGACGACTTTCTTTGTTCAGGTACGAAACTTTTATTACCTTCTTTACTTTTAGGTTTTTCGACACGAGGAGAGAGAGACACAATTTCTACTATGCTGACTGTTCCATCTGACCCCACCACGCGTGGCGCATCTCGTAGACCCAAACGGACTGGCCTCGCCCAGGTCCAAAAATCAACTCGCCACGTCTAAGTTCAAATCTCAACTGTTTTTTTTTTCAAAAATCACCCAAAATCCTCAGCCCATCGCTTCCGGACATGACGTCATTCACATTCCCAGTATTATTTCCAATCTGGGGTTTTTATTATGACATCTGTGATTGTCACATCCTCCCCGTGCGAGCGGGAACACCTGCGCTCAATGTGTGCCCCTACCCGTGCACTAAGCCGAATAGTTCTAAGCCTAACTAAACCGAATGATAAGATATAACCAACGAAAAATGATAATATGAAAAAAAAATCCTTCCGCAATTATATTACAAAATTCCATCCATTAAAATTCTAAAAGAGTGGCATTACTTTTTTGGTTTGGTTTCTTTGTGGGTGATTTGATGTTAATCCTTGTTGAAGAATATTTGAGAAACTTTTTAACAAACAGTTGTGGGGAATAAAAGGGGTTCATGTCTTTCCAAAGGGTATTAGTACGAAAGAGAACGTAATAGCGCGTCTTACATTCAAAGTTGCTTACTACGCAGTCTTGTCCCTACATTTCGGGTACTGCCCTCAACAACTTCTTTGAATTAAGCTTATGCAGTATCGCCCATAAATAAGTACGGTATTTTAAAACAAAAAAGTTCATTTTTCTGTACGAAAAATACCAGAATTTTATTATTTCTCATGAATATTCAACAAGAAATAATAAATTGTATAATAAATTATACCATCAAAATAGATATAATTTCAATCAACGAGGGTATCTTATCAAACTTTACCACACTGAAACTCTCTAAGCAAAAATATGAATATGTGAGTTGTAAAGTTGGCAACCGTAGTCGAGGGCGACCCGAAGGCTCTCTTTTCAATAGCTACTACACTGTGGTGTAGGAAAGGGTGCTACTCCTTTCCCATGACTGCTCGACTTTACCCTTTATACGTATAGATACGTGTTAAGCAAGGCGGTATCAAGTACCATTTTTTGAGTTTTCGGTATGACTCGACCTGGAATTGAACCACGGTCTCCAGGGCTATGGGTAAACACTCTACCCATTAGTCCCAGTACACCTCTTATATATATCATTAGGTATTATTTACTATCCAAATCTGTAGCATTAAAACTCTCTAATGAAAAATATGAATACGTAGCAGTCCAAAAATAAGCACACTCCTAGAGATTTATGCAATTTCATTTTTGTTACAGAGGAGTTGCGATTTTATCTTTAATTACAGTTTCAATGCTATAGAGTGTTGATTGAATACTGCCCCGCTAAAAATAACTTCATAAATTTGATATTGACCGAAAATAACAATTGTGCTATATATGTACTTACCAACCTCTCCGCAAGGGCAGGATGCGACACACGGTCACTTTTTTACGCGGATTTTAACGGGTTTTCCTTCTCCTAAAATGGTTGCCTAACCAAGCTGAAAGAACTCAGTCTACCCTGCTATTTACCCATACCTGGAGGGAGAATAAGAGGAATCATACTTTTCCCAAGGGTAGTAGTGCTTTGTGAAATGCAATCAAACTCATCCACGATTTGAACTCGTCCAGGATTGTACTATATATATATATCAGTAATATCCAGTCAGCGACTGAATACAAAGGATGTGGATTATTCTTGTGTAGAATATATGAGGAATATCATATAAATCTATGTGAGTGCTCTATGTATGGCTATTTTTACATATCTTTTTGCTTCCAGTTTTATATAACAAAACTCACGTACAAAGCGTATACAATGCAATTAGAAGGAAGTTTGTAATTGCATTATATATATATATATATATATATATATATATATATAATATATATATATATAAGCTCAACTTATCTTTGGCTACACACACAGAGTACCTGGTATTATTCTGTTTATTAATAAACTATTGATATACAAATGTTAGCTTCAAATTGGCAAGACTTATATATATACATGTGTGTGTGTGTGTGTGTGTGTGTGTGTGTGTGTGTGTGTGTGTGTGTGTGTGTGTGTGCTTGATGCGGTCTCTTTAAGCAGCAATCGTTCTCTTAAGCATTTTTAAAATGTTATCTTCTTGTCTTATATTATGGACAGGTGGCGATAAATATTCAAAAACTCTAACATAGCAAAAATTTAAAATATTCAAAACTCTTCTTTAGTCTGGAAAGGAGGAATTTCAGATGAAGAAACGAAAGTTCCCATAGATTTTCAAGAAAATATAGCATCAAGATTGTCTAACTGAAATTTACCTGTGATTGTGGTCGGAAAAAAAAAACTTCGGATAACTTTATTAAAAAATGAAGTAAACTCAAGAAATCTTGTAAAACGTTTTAAAAAGTCAATAAAAAACTTTTAAAAAGGACCATGTTGATATATTTTAACGAAATACACTTAATACACACACACACACACACACACACACACACACACACACACACACACACACATATATATATATATATATATGTGTGTGTGTGTGTGTGTGTGTGTGTGTGTGTGTGTGTGTGTGTGTGTGTGAAACAATGTACGAATCTTTCGAATAAAAACGTTGAATAAATAATTAAAAATGCTTAAATATCGACGAGCAAATCTGTATAAAAACCGATATATTATTGCCTATCCTTTCAATTACAGTAAAAAATAGTTTCATAAGTAACTAAGACTCAATCATCAGACACAATCAACAGACTGGGTGTTAAAGGATGAAAAAAAAGTATTTTTATCCTAAAACCTCCTTCCTGATAATTATACTTTAACCTTACACGAAACAAATAGTTAAAAAAACCGACTGGATAGTAATATATATATATATATATATATATATATATATATATATATATATATATATATTACTATCCAGTCGGTTTCTTTATACATATATATATATATATATATATATATATATATATATATATATATACACTGGACCAAATTTCTTCAATTGATCTTTTATGCATGTAAATCTGCGGTGAAGGCACCAGGCAAATGAATTTTTCATTAGGTTTGAAAGGAACACCTTTCATATTAGCAGACCCTGATCGGCTGGTTTATTTGTATATATAAATGTTTGCGACTGGAAAAGTCTATTTCAAGGTCGTCTGATTAAATTTCATATTAAATCCAAATAACACAAGGCTTGCAGAGATTTTATATATTTGTGTTCTGTTTTTCAATTATTGATTTTTTGTTTAAATCTTTCAATCCTTTTTATGATAGTGAATTTTGCATCTTGTTAAAATCATGAGCGTTTGCATTGTTCTACTAATATTAAATTGCTGTAATCCAGAGATTTGATTCAGTGTAGAGAAATATTTTGTATAAAAAATAAAATGGCTATTTTAACTTTTCAACATATTGTTTTTAGCAGTGTGTGTATATTTTAATGAATAAGTAAAGTTGGTAATCTTAGTCGAGGATGACCTGAAGTCTCCTTTTTGAATTGCTACTACACCGAGGTGTAGGAGAAGGCACAACTCCTTTCCCTGGATTGTTTCATTTTACCCTTGATCTTTACCTTATAATGCTTAGTATTAAGCAAGGCGGTATCAAGTACCATTTTTTTTTTGAGTCTTTGGTATGACTCGACCTAGGATTGAACCCTGGTCTCCCAGACCATTGGCGAACTCTCTATTCATTAGGCCAATGACAGCTTTGGGCATCTCACGTTTCTAGCCACACAGCTGAGTTGTGATACAACGAAACAGTCTGTCTGTGAAAGACTATATATATATATATACTGAAAAGTAGATTTTACTTGCCCTGTTTATAAAATTTGGCCGGGCCATTGGCCTAATTAGTAGGGTGTTCGCCAATGGTCCGGGAGACTAGGATTCAATCCTAGGTAAAGAAATTCGTGCTAGCCGCGTGACTTGATGATGATTTTTAAAAATTGTTTCCCCTTGCTAAACAATGTCTGCCAGATAGAGTTATTTCCCTTGCTTTGGAATCTCGTTTCGTCTGTAATTTTTATAAGTATAATTAACTTGATACTAAAACAGCAAAATTTTACGAGAAAACAAAAACAAACGAATAATTAGATGAACTGTTACTGATATTAAACTGCTCAATAATATTACAACTTGAACAAAGAAAAATTATTCAAAAAAAAAAAAGCATTGCAAAATTTGAATTGATTAATTAATTAATATTGATTGACTTAAACGGCATGTCAACCCGCCTTGGCCTATTTTATGTTTAGAGGTTATTGCATGTTTCTATTTTAAACAATTTATATAGTTATTCTTTATTTGTTTTTTTTGTTTTTGTTTTTTGTTGTTTTTTTTTTTTTTTTTTTTGCATACGGTCATATGATATTGTGGGGATTGAATAGAATAAATAAAATAAATAAATAAATAAAATAAAAAGGAACAGTTTCCCAAGAGGCTTCTGACAGGAAGCGAAATCGGTGCATGCCTAAAAAAAAGGGTTTCTCTGCGCCAAAGAGAAACTCTCTTGGAAGCTTTTATCACCTTGACCGGACGGACATTTTTCTCTTGGCTGCTAGTAGGGAGCGCACGTCCCGGGGCCTAACGGCGCACTGTATCTCCTGCTAATCGCAGCGAGACACATGACGGACCCTCAACTTATAATTTGCAAAAGATAATTCCCTTGTGTTCTTCAAACGCCTTGTCTGGCAAACGCGACTATTTCAACTGGTTCAGGAAAAAAATTCCGGGTCGCAGAATAGTCGTAAACCCGCAAAATAAAATTTGAGTCTTAAGGTATCCTTGTCTTTTTCCTTCCGTCCTTAATTCCCTTACAGCTTCGACAGATAAAAAGAAGATAACAAGTAAATGTAAGTAAGTATAGGATTTACACCCCTATACTTTTAAAATGGCCGTCATACCATTTGTTCCCGAAACAAAGATGGTGGACGTCAGTAAACTAATCAGTCTCGGGAACCTATTGGTCAGGTAAGTCACGTGATTTGTACTCACAACTACGTCCGCAACTTTGATTTTGTCCCACGCATTTGGAGCATGACAAAGATTGCCTATTTATACTCTCGTCTTCCAAGAACACATTCTCTTACATTCTAACTTCCAGAGACAACACACTCTCTCTCTCTCTCATTCCATTTTAACTTACAGAGACAGCACACACACACACACACACACACACACACACACACTCTCATTCTCTCACATTTTGACTTCCAGAGATAGCGCTCACTTTCTCTTTTCATTTCGACTTCTAGAAACAGCTTGAACTTGCCACTTAGTAACACAACTCAATACGCGTAACATGAGTGTGTATACATGCTGCGACCCTTTTCTTTCTAGTTCTGCCTTTTCGGTTAGACTTGTTCCAGCCTAGAACACAGCTTCAGAATATTCGTCAAACACTGAAAGAGACAAACAACCAATGTGGAAGTAGACACGTTCGTCCAAGAATACATAGCTATATTTCTATGTATTGATACCTCGCATGAAATACTTAGTCAACATACATTTTATAGTCTACAGGACACTTTTAATATTTAGTCTTTTTCCGTAATGTCAGTGATAATTACACATATACACATACGCACACACACAGAAGAATATTCAACAGACTATATTAGAAAATTTATAATGTTTCCTTTTTTATGTATTTGATGATATATAAATTTGATTTTGTTTGTATTGCTTTGTTTTGAATGTTCTTTTGTCTGCGTCGTTTTACATCGTTTTACTTCGTTTGCTTTTCAATACTGAGCCAACATAAATTGGTTTGGTTTGGTTTGGTTTCTTTGTTTAATGGCATATCAACTCTTTTTAGGTTATTTAATGCCAAAGCCATTCTCCTAGAAGAACAGTAGTGATACTATTTAACCCATAGCTAGGAGGATAAGGGGGTTCATACCTTTCCCAAGGGTATTTGCCCGAAAGTGAACGTAATAGCGCGACTGGAGTACGAACTCGCGTACTACGATTCCGCAATCCATCGCTTTAACCATTACACCACGAGGACACAACATAAATTGGAGATCAAACTATCAACCAAACACCATAAAATGGGGGACCAAAAATATTCAGCAAACAACACAGTTCCCCCACATAAGAATAAATAAGGTGTTAGTTTACAAACTACAGAATACCAATAATTGACCACAACCAGGATAAAACCTTCACAAGTCGCATGATATCAATATTCTCTTTAACACAAATAATTTTTCAAAATCTTCTAGTTGACCCATAGATGAGACTCAAACAGATACTACCACTCCAGATAAGAGTAAATCTCGGAGTAATGGCAATGAAGGGATGCTTTACACTCCCCAGATCTATAAAATTGTAGCTTCCCCATCAAGGGCAGTTTAGTGTCATACCAAGGACATCCTTTTTTAATGAAGAGGTCTTACCTCTCTGTAAGCGATACAGGTAACGTATCATAAGCCCCCACCTAATAGTGTGAGGCAAAATCTGAAGGATTCTGTGGCGATTCACTTGAAAATCCATGTAACAACTTTATCAATTGATCGATTACATCTTGATTAGCCCTAAAAATCAATAATTTACAAGAAAGATTCAATTTGTGTGAGTCCAAGTAAACGTTATAAGTTCTGGCTGATAATTATTAACGTGTGTGAAAAAGAGCTTAATAACCCTGCACTCTCCAGCAGGTAGATAAACAAAGTAGTTGATGAGATGTTTATGAAAAGTATACCAAAGTAGGGAATACCAGTTGTAGGAAGAAGATTAATAAAAAAATAAAAAATTCAAAATAAATAAATTAAAAAATGTAGCTTTTTCTCAGTGGGGGGGGGCTCTGACAGGAAACAAGAACGGCGCATGGCTTAAGAAAGGGACTTACTAGCGCTGAAGAAAAAATTAGTCCGTAAGCGGCGACCACTTCAACTGGACGGATCCCTTTCTTTCGGCTGCTAGCAAGGTAATATACATCACCAAATCCCAGGTTTACCGGCATGTTAATTCTCATGTTAGCAGCAGCCTCTGATAAATAAGCTTCACTGAACATACGACGAACTTGGAACTTACAGCAAATGACTGGCAGACGCGACTATTTCTACTGGTACAGGGAAACGTTTACATCACAGAACAGTCGTTAAACCCTAAAATAAAGTTTAATTTAAACGGTATCCTTATTTCTTTTCTTCCGCCCTCAATTCTCTCACAGCCAGCCACAGACAAAGAAGACAAGTTAATGGGGTACAAAGAAGAAAAAGAAAAGTCATAATCTAGTCTATTGGGATGATAGACCTCAGCAATCAACAGACACCGACGAGCAACAACCACGAGTAAATAACAAATTTTCTCAACCCAATAAAGATATGGATGATGAGATTACTTTAAAGTATAATAACAAAGATTTATTTCGTTTCGTTTCTTTCTTTGTTTAATGGCATATCAACCTTCATGGGTTATTTAATGCCAAAACTATCCTTGAAGAACAGCAACAGTGATACTATTTAATTCATAATTGAGGGGATAAGGGATTCATGCCTTTCCTAATGGTATTAGTTTGAAAGGAAACTTAATTGCGCGACCGTAGTTCAAATTCGCTTACTCGGAGGCGGCAAGGAGCCTCGAGTGGTGTAATGGTTAACAAGCTAGACTAGCAAATCTATACGAGTGAGTTCGAGTCCCATTGGGTGCCCTCCTTGTGCCACATCTAAGCAAAAAGCTTGGTAAAATTACTTGGTGGCTGCAGACCAGCACTTTAGCCATTACGTCACGGGGATTCTCCCAACAAAGATTTATATATAAAAGGAATTCAGTAGAAACAACAGGTAGATCTTCACCAAGGACCAATATTAGCGTGAGTATATCCATGATTTATTAACAGTGAACACAACGGAAGGAAAGACAATAGGAACTCATTTACACATACAAGAACGTTTAATATTTTATACACACAATAAATATATCAGTGATATTTAAAGACAGAATACACAAAAGTATGCCAACAACTAAAACTACATAGATAATGTTACATAAGAAGTATGTGAAAGGAGTACAAAATGAAAGAAGGCTTTTTTTTAATGTGGGTAATATTACCATGAGGCTTTATGGAGAAGGGCAGAGGTCAAGGGCAAGCTGTGTTACCGTTTCTTATCTGACTCCATTTTGAGGTTATTTTATTTTTACCCCACGTTTTCTTGTTGATGTAACTCCTTGAACAAGAAAGCCCAAAAAGAATTATACAAAAGAAGACAGCAACAGATAGGAGACGAATACTTTTTAAAAAAATATTTTTCCTTTATTTCCTGGGTTCAACAACCATTCAATGGGTGAGGGAATTTTCCCTGAATACAATGGAAATGGTTGAATCCCCCAGTCAAGGTGTTTAAAAATACGTTAATTATTTCTTGATATTACGTGTCCACATTTTGTATTTTAAAGCTTTAACAACATGTTAGTCACTTTTGGGATTTTGTCTAAGTCCAGTGTTTCAGTTCGTAGTTCTATAGGTCCATTTCATAGCTTTTTATATTTTGGCATACTGTTAACCGAGACGGCTGCTACTAGTGAAAGGTTTAGCTCAACGTGGCGCCTTAGAGCTGCCACATCGGCTTCACTAGCAGCCGGGAGATTTAGATTAGATGTTGTAACTCCGCCTGTCACTGAATGCGTCGCCCCTTTTTCCCGTCAGAGGCCTCTGGGATTTTCTGCATATTTTAATAATTTTCTTTTTTAATTAAATTTAATTAATTAATTTATTTATTTATTCCCAACAGCTTCATCATTCCCTGGCGAGGCCGGACACAACGAGTCAACTGTTCAAAAGTATAAAAAGAAATCGCGGATGGGATTTTGTAACTGTCACGTGACATCCACCACGGGAACCCGTAACGAACATACCGATTAGCTAAGGGAGATAATTATTTATTGTATCCTATAGTCAGTATATTCATTTTTGAATGAGTTGGTAATGTTAAAGAAGTGTTTATATACAAAAAGATAATATTCACCCCTTAGCATCGATGATTACTGTTAAACTAAACCAAGCAAATGTCTCCATAGGAAATGTAAAGACTTGTGTAGAGAGAGTCATACTTTTTGGATGAGCTGATAACAGAAGACTGGTGCACTAGTGTGCTATAGATTCTCCGATCATGAGTCCTCAAGCTTGGTGTTTAGAGTTTTCCTTCTCCTAGACTAGTTGCCTTATCATGTTTAGAGAACCCAACCTGGCCCATACTTTTTGTTAAAATTATCACTCTAGTCTGTAGTTGTTAGAACTACTGATAATGAAATTATCGGGTCTGAGTTATCTGCCCCAAATCCCACATTTGAATAAGGGTCAGGTTATCTACCTCATGTTTTTGCCTAGTTGATTGAGTTAAATTATCTTGCCTCGAATATATGAAGATGAATACTCGCACTTAAAAAGATATGTCTTATTTTGATGTGGAATTAGGTTCGTAAATCCCAACACTTTTTCTCACATATGGGTTGGAGGTTAGAGATGGATATATGCCTTTCTGAAGACTTCTAGCGCAACGTGAAGTGCAAATCGCCTCCTCAAGAATTTCAATTTGGCTCGGCGAATCCGTTTTCCTTGACGACAACTATTACATCACTCATGCACACACAAGTTTTATCAAAGCTTTTGATAAATAATATTCAGGAAGAAGTCTTCGTGGCGTAGTGGCTGACGTGATGGATTATCACATCGTAGTAAGCAAGTTCAAACTCCAGTCACGCTACTACGTTCACTTTCAGACAAATATTTTTGTCTCCCCGCCCCATCTATGGGTTTAAATAGAACCACTACTGTCCTACAAGAATGGCTTTGACATTAAGTAACCCACGAAGGTTGATATGTCATTAAACAAAGAAAGCAAACCAAACTATAAAGTATTCAAACAAAAACGTGTTCAGCATAAAATAACCCAAGGGAGATGACATGTCGTAAAATGCAGCTAATCATAAAATATTCATATTTAGCAAAGATACATTTTTGATACGTGAATTTGTGTTGTATTTTTTTTTTTTTACAAAGTAAGTATGGCTATATAAAGTCAATATTGTTAAAGTGAGAATGCGGTATTTTGATTTGGTTCTGTTTCTTTATCGCGTATGAAGTAGAAAAGATATGTTAGAATTTTGAATTGGAGACATGTAACTGAAGAAGCCATCACAAAAGAATGGTCACATTTGTTTGGATAATGTTCGTATTTCACAGTTAAATATGTACAGCTTTTGGCTGGTCACATGATTCCCAGCAGTGAATTAGCAGTTTGAATTGTCAGACGCAAACCAAGTCAGCAGTGAATTAGCAGTTTGAATTGTCAGACGCAAACCAAGTCAGCAGTGAATTAGCAGTTTGAATTGTCAGACGCAAACCAAGTCAGCAGTGAATTAGCAGTTTGAATTGTCAGACGCAAACCCAGTTTGAATTGTCAGAGGCAATATGGCGGCTTTATTGAAGATATGCATATTCCCGGGCTCCGAAGAATATGAGTTATACAGAAACTTTTTAAAATATACATGATTTGTTTTTACAGGATGATTGGGTACATTTTTATACACTATTCAGTAGGGAAATGTCCAAATATGAATAAACAAGATATTCAGAGGATGAGTTTATTCATAGTTGAAATATTTGCCACCGTTCAACGTAGCAGTTTTTTTTTTAAACATTAAACCTTCACTAGGGCATTTGAATATATGATGCTGTATCTTCTGAATTATATTTAATTTAATATGATGCAGAAATAACCCGAAATCGGCAAGGAAGACAGCGCATCACTGAAGACCTCCCTGATGCATCTAAGAGGTATGATTGAAATGAAAATTCAATTAATTTTTTTTTAATTCAGTATCTTTTTAATTATATAAGATAAAATTATATTTCATTCTTTCGACTTCTTACATGCCGTCCTCATTTACTTTATTTATAAATGTTCTTTTAAAGATATGTATTTGCTCAGATATATCAAGGCCATGATCTGAGACACTGAAATTAAGAACTAAACATGTAAAATGATATGATGAATCTTTTAATTTTTATTTGGAAAGACTGATTTAGCTCTCTTGTCTTTCCGCAGTGCACATTGAGAAACGCCAAAAGAAGTGCATGGAACCCAACTATCCAACAATTAATGAATAACTTGTGTTTTCGCCTTTCCTTTTATACCCAGATAGGCTGCTATAGTTGCTATAGGCTGCTAGACAGTCTCTGAAGGTCTCTATACCTGTCTGTAGGTAGTTGGATAGGTTTTATGGCATATCAACCCGTGTATGTTATTTAACGTCAATTTCTGTTTATATATATATATATATGATATGGTTTGTAAACGAATTGTTTTTAGGTAACATTTTAAACAATCAGATCTCATTTGTTTGCAAAAAGTTTACTTCAAGTATTGTTTTCCAGTTAATAATTCAATTAATATTGATTATTTGTTTGCATACAATTAAATGGTTAAACATTTCTATTTGACCCATAGATCCTCACTGGGTACCCCTATGTGCTGAACTAAGCCAATCTAAGTAAATGTCTAATAAAAACAGGCTAGGTGAGAAAATCAATGTTAATAAGTTCGATTCTCACAGGGTGCCCCAAATATGTGGCTTTGTGCTAGGCTAAGCCATTCTTAGCAAATGGCTAATATGAAAAGGCTAGACTCGTAGATCAGTGTTAATTAATTTAATCCTCACTGAGAGCCCCATATTTTTGACCTTGTGCTAATCTAAACTAATCTTAGACACTAAACTGCATCTGATGGTGAGGCGCCTCTCCTGGAATGTGGCACATCCCTTCTTTGCCATTACTCCCAAGTCCTCTCTCTGAAATGGAGTGAGACGCTTGTTAGGGTCCCATTTATGGGTCAAATAGAACTTTTCAATCACTTACTAAGGATTATTATTAACAGTTAGCTAGGGAGGCCCCCGTGGGGTAATGGTTATCGTCATAGGAAATGGACACGGTGACACGAGTTCAAATCCTGGACGAGACTTATTGCATTTCACATTGTACTAATACCCTTGGGAAAGATATGAATCTAATTATTCTCCCTCCAGCTATGGGTAAATAGTAGGGCAGACTGGGTTCTTCAGCCTTGGTGAAGTAACTAGTCTAGGAGAAGGAAAACTGTATTCAAACCTGTTAAACTCCGCTTAAAAATTGACCTTGTGTCCGAGCGGAGGGGTTGGTAAATATGATTATTAACAGTTAGTTGAAATCATACAGCTGTGTACAAATTGTTTGAATTAGATAGGAATACTTGATGAATAAAGTAATTATACCCGCCCATTGGTCTAATGGGTAGAACGTTTGCCAATGGCCCGGATATAAAAAAATATTTCTAACCAGAAAACAAACCGACCATGTGTGGCACTTAATTTAGGCCAGAGTGGAAAAAGCAGAAGTAATTCCAGATAAAAAGGCACGAAAAAAACTACCTCCCACCATTTGTCGACATCTACTACTAAATCTTCTGTGCGGGCTCGAGCACCAAACGGTTAAGGCAGGAAAAATAAGCCAGCAGACTGGTTTCGTCACTCGCTTCTTGAACAGGCAATAAGTATTCAAAGAGGCAAGAAGCTTACCGAGAAATTCAACTAAAGTTAACCGAAAGTCAGTTCTACTGAAATTCAACTAAATTAAACAAAAGATGAAAATTCAACCTGAGAATTCTGCTAAAAGATAACTTTACAGAAGACTCAATAATAATTGGGCTCCATGCACTTCTTTTGGCGCTTCTCAATGTGCACAGGGGAAAGACAAGAGATCCAAATCAGTCTTTCCAAATAAAAATTAAATGAAAACTAAAATTCAATCCGAGAATTCTTACAGAGAACTCAACCGAATTAAAATTAAACTGAATCTTTTCAATAAAAGCACAAAAAATGCTAAAATTCCAAGAACTTTGTTTTTCGTAAACTCTCAGATAAATTCCTGCAAATTATACCAAAATTTTCAACGCTTAATCCTTTCCATCTTTTCTTTCTTGTTTCTTTTATATAAAATACGTTTCAAAAATTTTTTTATCGGTATTATCTTTTTGAATCAGTATCCGAACAAGAAAACTGCGGAACTTACTGTTTAAAATTATACACTTAAGCTTTCTAAAAACATTGTCCCCTTATATATTAAATTTGGCTTTTATGTCATTCCCTTCATGTCAATTTTGATTTTACTTTAAATTCTTTTATATTACAAATTTTAACTCAAATTCCTATGTTCATTCTTGTTACTCTTAATTTCTTTAATATTGCAAATTTTGTTGATTTAAATTCTTTTATATTGCAAATTTTGCTATTAAATTCTTTTACGGGGGATCGGAATGGTACTTGATGCCTCCCTGATTAACACTCAGCATTATAAAGTACGTATCAAGGACGGACTCATAAGCGACGCTCTCCTATGGACGCCTTTACACGGACACGCAAGCATACGACGACCAGCTAGAACTTATTAACAACAGCTCTATACGGACACAGGATGTAGCCTGGAAGACCTGCCAGAAGCGATGGATGACAAAGACAGATGGCGAGAGAGAGAGAGGGGGGGGTAGGGAAATCTGTGCGAGCAGCCCGACATGATATATATATATATATATATATATATATGTATATATATCAGGGGCGGAGATGGGACTAGTGCTACTCGTACCCGGCACGACCAATAACTCGGTCAATGTTATTCAAAATGGATTAAAAATCATCCATTAATTTCAAGCAAACATACTTAGTCTGATCTCAACTAAATTACGTATCTATTCAAGTTTCGATAACTAAGTAGCCAAAAGTTCATAAATATATCTGGGAATAATACAACGATGCTGTTTTGAACGGATGGTCTTTGTCCGGCCACCGTCAGATCCATCACGTCGGGCTGCTATATATATAAACAGGATTTGGCATTAAATATCCCGTAAGGGTTGATATATCATAAAACACAAAGCAACCAACCAATAACCACCCACACTTTCCTTTTTTACCTGTGTATATGTGTTCAGACTCACTACCGCCACTCTTAGATTTGTGTACTGGCTACGTATATCTTTTTCAATGTCATTCTATTTTAAATTCCTGTTTGCTGAAAATGTCAGGTCACTTTTCCAGAGTCTGGCTGAGGGTACAAATGTTTCCGAACCGGAGACGTACGAAAAACAGAAATTAAATGTAATCTTTTTGTTAGCAAGGAATGACATTTACTTAGTCAAGACTGGCGAAATCATACTTTCGTATTATTCATGCATCTTTGACTTCTTTCTTTCTTTCTTTCTTTCTTTGCCTTGTTTCCAGTTTTTTTCCCCTATTACAACATAACTCTTTTCTTTCTTTTGTTCTTTCATTCATTTTTCGTTTTCCTTTCTTTCACTTGTTTTTATGAGAATTACATCATCCCAAGCGCTCGTGGTATGACGGTTATCGTCGTAAGAAACAGACACGACGAGATCAAATCCAAGACGAGGATGTTAGCAATTCACTTCGCGCTAATGCTCTTTGGAAAGTGATTTATTCATCTATTCTTCCTCCAGTTATGGGTAAATAAAGTAGAATAGTTTCTTTATTTTGGTAATGCAACCAGTCTAGGAGAAGGAAAACTCTGAATTCAAACAGAACCAGATGTACGTCGCATTCGTGGTAGAGAGATTGGGTAAATACATGTGTTGCGGAGCCGATAAATATGTCGACCCCGCAAATGAATTATGTGAATGAGAAACAGCCGAAGCAATAGGAAGGAACAAAGGCAAGGTAACGATAATGACAAGTGACAATTTATTTTGTCATATTTACAAACGTGAATGTAAATGTCCGTGATGGTTGTATGTGGTCTTCAGCTAGGATGGGTTATGTTGGTAGCTGGTATGATCGAGTTATAGATGTTTGCAGCTGGGCGTTCGACGAGGGTCGCTGGTGTAGGTCGAGTCGTCAAGTACAGCTAGATGTTGGATGCTGGTAAGCTGAGGTCGGTCGAGTCGTTGAGTTCAGCTAGACGTTGGATGCTGGTAAGCTGAGATCGGTCGAGTCGGGTAGATCGATATCCCTAGTTGTGACGGTATGTTGTGGTTAACCGGGGGTGTGTCGATCGGGTTTCTGACTCGTACAGCGGGTCGTACGTGAGCCAGTTGTTGCAGTGGTAGAACAGTCCGTAACTGCGAGTCGTTACGTGGACTGCGTGGTACCTTGCGAGAGCGTCGAGTTCGGTAGATCGACATCCTCGGTTATGACGATATGTTGGATTAACCGAGGGTGTGTTGATCTGGTTTCTGGCTCGTACAGCGGGTCATACGTGAGCCAGTTGTTGCAGTGGTAGAACAGTCCGTAACAGCGAGTCGTTACGTGGACTGCGTTGTACCTTGCAAGAGTGTCGAGGTCGAGGAAAGGCTAGGGCCCTGCTGGGCCCCCTAGCCGTGCGGACGAGCGGACAAGAGCGAAGGCTTTGTCGGGTCCAAAGCCGTGCGAACGAGCGGACAGGAGCGAAGGCTTTGCCGTGTCAAAGCCGTGCGAACGAGCGGACAGGAGCGAAGGCTTTGTCGGGTCAAAGCCGTGCGGGCGAGCTGACGGGAACGAAGGCTTAGTCGGGTCAAAGCCGTGCGGACGAGCGGACGAGAACGAAGGCTTTGTCGGGTAAAAGCCGTGCAGAATGGTTGTTGAACCCAGTGAATAAAGGAAAGTATAAAAGAAACGTCTTTGTCTCTTATCTTTTCTGTCTTTTCTTTTTGTATAATTCTTTTTGGGACTTTCTTTGGGCAAGGCATTGCGCCGGCCAGTCAACGTGGGGTAAAATAAAATAACCAAAATATGGAGTCAGATATTCAAACAGCAACACAGCCTTGCCCTTAGCCCCTGGCCTTCAATCCTCAAACCCCACAGAGCTACAGTCTGTGGGGTCGCAGTAGGAACTTTCGGTGGCGAGCCCTGAAGGTGAGTTTGGAATGAATAAACAGGCTTATAACGCCCACGAATGTTTTTGTTGTTATCCTAGATGGCGACGAAAACGAGATAAAACTTCATCGGTGAGCGTTTGTTTTTAATTTTTTTTTTTTTATTTCAATGCGGAAAACGTTTTTGTTTGTTTTTCGGACAAAATATCCACCGGCTGGATACATGAGATACATGCAGAATGGCTTCATATGGACGAATAGAATTTTTTTTTCCGGCACAGTGTGATTGGATCACCTATGTTGAGAGACTTTCATACTATTTCAAAGCTAACAGTATTACGGATGCAAATATAAAAAGGGCAGTGCTGCTCTCAGTGTGTGGAACGGAAACATTCTCCATATTGAAAGACCACGTCACCCCTGATAGCATACGAAACAAAACGTTTGACAAGCTATTACATGCATTAGAGGAACACTGTAACCCAGCGCCGACCGTTATTGTCGAACGGTTCAACTTTTATATGTACCAACAACAACCAAACCAAACCATCACAGACTTTATCGCTCAGTTAGAAAAACAGTCCCAATATCCAGGATATGATAAGGGACTTGCTGGTTGTAGGTGTAGCGGACGACCGTATCTGCAGATGTTTATTAGCAGAAAAAAGTTGAATTTCGCCTAGGCTAGACAGATAGCCCAGGCGATGGAAAGTGCGAACAAAAATGTTCACGACATAGCAGCCTGCTCCAATATCACGACACTTACACAAATATAAGCTGCATCGACAGATGAAATTCCGGTCGAGGAAAAAGCGAAAAACTGTTTTCATTGTGACGGCAAGCACTCACCGGATTATTGTCACTTCAGGGATATAACTTACAACTTCTGACAGAAAACTGGCTACTTTTCAGTAGCCTGCCTGAAAAGGAAAGGTACTTAGGGCACCAGAAATCGCCGGACACTTAAGGTTGATAAAGATGAGCATGACGACGACACACACTCTATTACTTCAGGAGACACTGCCTCAGTGCACAAACTCTTCTGCATATCACGAAAAAAAAAATGACCCTCTAATGGTATTGGTGGGCATCAATGACAGATGGGTAGAGATGGAAATTGACACAGGTGCTGTAGTATCTCTAATCAGCCGCACCGTTTTTGACAGACACTGGCAGGGGCCCAATAAAACAAAACTGGGCCACAAAAAACATAAACATAACCCCATGCGGTACCTGAGAGGTTTCCATAACTTATGACAATCAGCAGTATCATCTACCTTTGATGGTTGTACCTGGATCGGGACCTACACTGTTAGGAAGGAACTGGTTGGGGGTAATCCAGCTTAACTGGAATAGGATTCATCAGGCCAAGGCAGTTAACACTACCCCGGCTGTCAAGGACATCATACAGAGGTATCCGGACGTTTTCAAAGACAAGCTGGGTGAACTAAGAAATTACACAGCATCATTGAGGGTTGACTTAAACGCAAACCCAATCTTCAGCAAAGCACGTCATGTGCATTGCGAGAAAAGAATGACAAAGAGCTGGACAGGCTGGAGTCTTTGGGGATAATCGAACCTATAACAATATTCGGAATGGGCAACCCCAATCGTTACAGTCCTTAAAACAGACCAATCGATTCATGTGGGGACTACAAGATGACCGTGAATAAATTTGCCAACCTGGACTCGTACCCCAAAGCAAAGGTTGAAGACCTATACACGAAACTGAGACAGGAAAGCAAATTCTAAAAACTGGTTTTGAGATCTGCATTTCTACAGGTCCTATTACACAAAGACTCTGAGAAATTCCTTACGATCAACACCCCTCGAGGCCTGTACCAGTTCAACCGCCTCAGTTTTGTAATCAAGTCTACTCCTCGCATAAAACAATGCTGCATGGACAACCTTTTCGTGAGGGAACAACATATTGTAAGTTATCAGGATAACATTCTGATAACAGGATCTTCAGATAGACAACTTAGACAGTCTTGAAGAAACTCTCAGCCTTTGGCCTCCGAGTCAGACGATAAATGCAAACTCTTCAGAGATGCAGTCGGTGTATTCTATAACCCCAGCCGACTGGGCTGTTGACCCATAAATGGAGACCCTAACAAGCACTACCATTCTGGATCATAGTAGACCTGAGAGTAATGGTAATGAAGGTATACGCCAAAATCTCCAGATTTCCAGAACTTGAGTCTCATCATCAGTTGCAGTCTAGTGTCATATCCAGGACATCCGTTTTTGAGGGGTCTTACCCCTCAGCAGGAAGATATAGTTAGCATTTTCTAAGCCCTGCTGACAAGGCTTTTAAAACATTGTGTGTGGTGTGTGATTATCATCATAAAAATGAACTGTAATTCCTAAATTAAAATTATTATAGTTTTGCAACTATACAATTCGAAAAATAGCATTACAGATATAATCGAACGTTTATCGTTACACACAAAAACCTGAATCAATCCATAAGTATTTTAAAAATCAATAAGTCAAATTTTAAAACACACACACGCACACACTGGTGTACATCAAATTAGATAATTATTTCGATAGAGAATTTATTTTATTCAGCAAATGATATATAGATGGGAGATATGCGTTTATTAACATTCCTGTAGTGAAAGAAAAAATAGGTCACTAAAATCGATAAAATAAACTGAATTAAACGAATCAGATTGATTTTCGTAATATTTTCAAATTTTTCAATTTTCTTTCTGGTTCTGTTCGATTCTAATAAATGATTGGACTGATTTCTTTCGATTTTAAATTCTTATTGTCATTTCTCTCTCATTATTTTCACTTCATTTTTATTGCGATTTTTGACGTGATTCAAACAGTTTCCAAGGTTAAGGGGAGATAACCAGGATCTTATATTTTCCAAAATACTACCCAATAATTTGATTGGTTCAACAATATAAATACGTATACTGTTTCACTCAAGAGGATTCGCAGCCATAATCAGAAATCAGATGTATTTGTTTACTAAGATTAACTTATTTCAATAAGAATATAAGTATTCAATTAGTATAATTGATCTAACTACTGATACAGAAGAAAAAAATAAGATTTCCATTGGTCTTGGTTGGGTTCTTTGTTTAATAGCATATTAACCTTTGTGGGTTATCTAATGCGAAAACCATCCTTGTAGAAGAACAGCAATGATACTATTTAACCCATAGCTGAGGAGGAATACCTTTGCCAGGGCTATTAGTCTGACTAGCATGACTAGAGTTCAAACTTGCTTACTTCGAGGGCACAGTCTAGCATGTTAGCCATTACACCATAGAGATCCGTCTCTTTAAAAAAAAGGAATTGAGATAAATTAATAGAAATAGATTTCGACAGGTTGAGGCAGATAGGTTTGGTTTGGTTTCTGTGTTTAATTACTTTTGAGGGTTATTTGATATAAAACCATCCTTGTAGAAAAACAGCAGTGATATTATTTCACTCATAGTTTCATTTTTAAAATTTTATTGGAAAAATTCAAATGAAAAATTTCCATTATTTAGAGAGAAGGGAAAAAAATGAAACACTTCTCCCCCACAAATAAAAACAATTTACTCTTTTCAAATCATTTAAAATTGAAAAATAAAACAAATTAAATCTTATTTCCCTTGATCATGTTATATAAAGTAATTTTTATTTGCATTTGGTTTTTGACCTAAACAATTTTTTTATGATGTACCCACCCCTTACTGTTTCATTAAAAAAAAATCCCAAATCAAAAGCTTAAGCAAAAATAAGCTTTGAAGTAAGTTTGAATGAAGTATAATGCTCATTTTCTTCTAAATAATTTATTACAAGCTTATTCAAGTTTACTGCTTAATTAATCATGTTATCAAAGAAAAAAGTTTTTTATTTTTTTATTTTAAATACAATTCTATTATTTTCTTGAACATTCTCTTTGAAATTTAAAAACAATATTAAACAATGTCTATCAAGCTCTCCACTATGAGCAGGATATTAATGTTTTTGTCTGAAAAGCTTCCTGAGCACAGATGCATGCATAGTTGATGACAGAGCTAAAAATTGCTCTCCTCTTCTCTCCCACCCAACCCGTTGGGGCAAGTGGATAATGAAACAAACATTATTCAATTTTCATTCTGGAAAGTTTGCTTTGATTAAGCACCGTAACATGCAGATCCTTTATTCAACCTTTGGCACTGGATATGTAGAATAATCATAAATCACCAAAGGTTCAATACTTTTCTCAAGGGCATTAGTCCAAAAGTGAATGTAATTGCATGGCTAGAGTTTAAACTCACTTACATTGAAGCTACAGTCCAACATTTCAGTCATTATGCTAACTGATGACTTATTAGTAAATTCAGTTTTTCATTTCTTAGACACGTTGTTCTACAAAGGCTAGAGAGTCCCTCCTATTATTTATCTATAGCTTATCATAAGAAATAGATTCAACCATTCTCCAAGAGTACTGGTGAAATTAAATGCAAACAGGTTTTGTCAGAATTTGAACTCAGCTCATCAATTTTCTATGACAATAATCATTGAACCACCGCAAATTCTCTCTCTCTCTCTCTCTCTCTCTATATATATATATATATGTATATATGTATGTATACTCTTTAAGAAAAACAACAAAACCAGTCACATAGGATTATAAATTTATTTCCATCCTTTTACGCATTTTTGAAATTTTCAAAAACACGAAAAAATTTAACAGGACTTCTTCAGATCTTATAGATAAAAAAACTAGAATAGACACAGAAAAAGGTGGGAGAGGATAGTAGAGGGGTGAAGAGTTATCTCATCATTTAGCGCACTTCCGTTTTTAATTTTAATTTCAGTTAAAAATGTAGTAAATTTATTTAAAAAAATTTTTTATTTTTTAATTACATTTTGACCTAAATTACAGATTTTATATTAAATTAGATTTAAATTTTAATCAATACTTTATGTAATGATACAGTAATAGTTATATCAAATTAAACAAAGATTTAATTCATTTTAAATTATTTTAAAATTTCAAAACTATTTAGAACCTATTAATCAATTACACTTTTTATGAGTAGTACGTATATACGATATGCTTTTTCACAATTTTCTATCTAACATTTTATTTTATTAATTCATCTACAAAAATTCTCAATTTAACTCTCTGCTTTTTTTTTTTTTTTTTGAATTTCTTAAATTAAATATCTATTGTTTAAATTTAGCCCTATGTCTACACCTAGCTATTAATTCGCTTCTCTTATTTAATAATTTTTTTGGCTCTGGAAAAAGCAAAATGTTCATTTTTTCTTCTAAACACAGATTGCACCTACTATCGAAAGACTTTGGAGTATTAGATATATGTATGTATATATATACATATACATATACATACACATACATAGATGTATATATATATATATATATATATATACTGGCCCATTGACATAATTGTTAGAGTGTTCGTCAATGGTCCAGGCGTCCGGGGTCCATCTCAGGTCGAGTCATACCAAAAACTCAAAAAATAGTTCTTGATGCCTCCTTGCTTAACTCTCAGCATTATAAGGTATGGATCAAAGGTAAGTGGAGTAATCCAGGGAAAGGAATAGTGCCTATCCCTAAATCTCAGTGTAGTAGCTATTGAAAAAAGGAGCCTTCAGGTTGCCCTCAACTTCAGTCAGCCAACTAAATTACTCACAATATATATATATATATATATATATATATATGTGTGTGTGTGTGTGTGTGTGTGTGTGTGTATGTGATGCTTTTCATCTGCTTTGTTGTATACCTAAACACTAAATCCCCCAAAAAGTGAAAACTATGAACCAAATGTCAAAAGCACTGATGACCAGTCGGCTGGGGCTGTAGAATACAATGACTGCTTCTCTACAGAGGAGTAAGACCTCCCCAATGAGTGTCTTATATATGACACTAAACAATCTGATGGTGAGGTTCCAGTAATGCTGGAGCTTTGGGGAATGCAGAACAGCCCTTTATTCCCATTGTTCCTAGGTCCACTCTGGTCCGAAGTGGTAGCACCTGGAAGAGTCCTATCTATGGGTCAAACAGAACTAAACAGTGTATTTATGCAAACCTTGAAGTAGTACTTATGCTAATTTGAATTGTTTGAAATGGAAAAGTTTTTATATGCTAAACTGAATTGTCTGAAATAGAACTGCTTTGACATTTAATTGTGTGGAAACAAAAACTATTCTTATACTAAAATGAATTGCTTAAACTAGAACTGCTTCTTTGTATAAAAATGGATTTGGCATTAAATAACCTACAAAAGTTGATATACCATAAGACCCAAATAAACAAACTCTATGTAAACAAAAACTATACTTATACAAAACTGATTTATTTGAATTAGAACTGTTTGACTAAACCAAATAGCTTGAAATAGTAATGTCTTTGACAAACTGTGTACTTATGCTAAACTCAATTGTTTGAAATAGAACTGTTTATTTGTATAAAAAAGGATTTGGTATTAAATAACTCACAAAGGTTGATATACCATGAATCACAAATGAACAAACAAGCAAAAGCACAGCGAGATTATATGAGGATCCTTAAATAAGTTTCCAAACTTTTTTCGTATGGGCACTTTTATTGATAGTAAACACATGAAACTCTAGTCCGCTTCAAAGTAATCTCCTCCGGTTGCAATGCACTTGTTGTACCATTCCAACAACTTCTGGAAGACCCCATGGAAGTCTTCCTGTGTGAGCATGTCAATGACCTTCTTCACAGCCTCTTTCATCTCCTCAATTGTCTCATAATGACAGCCTCTGAGCTGAGGGAATAACCAAAAGTCACTGGGACCAACGTCTGGACAATAGGGAGGCTGAGGAATTGTTTTGATGCCCATCTTGCTCAAATAGTCTGTGATAAGGATGGAGTTGTGGACTGGTACATTGTCCTGGTGGAAATGCCACTGACCCGATTTGAAGAGTGCTGGCCTCTTCCCTAGGAATCTCTTTCTGAACTCCCTTAAAACCTCAACATAGTAACTCTAACCCTTTACCAAATCAACTCTAGTGCATTGACTTCTTTACTCCTCCTACACCTCTCATCATCCCTCACAGACTCCCTACTTTTCTTGAATCTCTTATGCCACTCAAAAACTGATGCTCGATTCATGCAAGATGGTTGAAAAGCAGTCTGAAGCATTCCCTACGTTTCTTTGGCATTTTTTCCAAGATTAAAACAGAATTTTATTGCATATCATTCTTTTAAAGTGTCCTCACGTCCAGATTGCCTTTTTGAAATTCACCAGCAGTGACAATCAGGCTTTAGTAGGATATATTCCAATTCCTGCTGTAGCTGTTCATTTGAACCTGAAATCATGAAAATTGGTCAGTCATCTCATAAGATGTATAGCAATAACATAGTGAATTTTCAAGTGTCTATGACAATTTCAAATGTCTGTACAAAAAAGTCTGGAAACTTTTTGAGTGCACAATGTATATTTAAAAACAAGAAGTGGATAACCATCACTATGAACTCTTTTGATTGAATATCTTCTGATTTATAGAATCATCTCAGCAAAGATTTGCTTGAGTTGACACAGAAATCAAAAACAAATTGGTTAATCTTTATGATATGATTGGTCCTCACATGCAAATAGTGATATATAGAATTATTATATGGCAACAGTAAAAAACAAATTTGATACTTTACAGGTGAGATCTGAAAGACACTCCATATAATAAATATGAACACTTTGTTACTGCACACTTAGAAGTAGCAGCTGAAAACATATCAACCAAAATAAGAGCCAAATGTAAAGTTCCCTGGGAGTCAAAAGCAGTTAAGAAAAAATGAGATAACATGAAAAAAAGCATCTTTATTTAATAAAAAAAACTAACAAACATTGATGTGCAAAAACTTAAGAAGTCCCAGAAAGAACTAGCTAAATTATACCAAAAATAACAACTAGAATACATCCAAGGTCAAATCAATACAATTAGGAATTCTGTCGAAAGTAAACAATCTCAATTAGTATGACAGACAGTAAATGAAGTGAGCAGAAAGAAAAGCACCTTGAGATTAAAACTAAAAGCTGCCAGTCAAAAAAAAAAAAAAAAAAAAGACTTCAGAAGTGGAAAGAACATTTCAAGTATTTCCTTGGAAACCTTACTGAAATTGTTGATAAACTGACAGAAGAAATTCATAATGGACATGAAAATTTGACACTTAATGGGGGAAGAACTTGACGCAGTTTTGAAAACAATTAAAAGCAGAAAAGCTGTAGACCTCTTGAAACAAAGAAAATATTTAATATAATCATAATATACTTCTTTGATTATAAACAAAACACAATAAAGAAATATATAAAGGCTGCATCTTCCCCTTTTCAAAGAACAGCAACCTTGAAATCACTAAGAAGTATGGAGGCATAATTCTTACGACCAAAGCTGCTTAGGTTTCTAATACCCTGTTTCTCAAGTTTATTCAACGTGAAGATGAAAAATTTTCTTGGAAAAATCAGGATAGTTTTCAGAAAAATCAATCCACAACTTCTTAGATTCTGACAATGTGTTGAATTATTAAAGGAGTATGAGTAAAAAATCTCAAGGCAACACTTTTGTTTGTTGATTTCTCCAAGGCATTTGAATCCACACACATAGCAAAGATGGAGCAAATATTTCTCGCAGATAGTTTCCATAAAGAAACTGTTACTTCTACAATGATACTCTACAAAAACACAACAGCAATGATTCATTTAGATTATGGTGACACAAATTTATTTGATATTGTCACTGGAGTCTTGCAAGAAGACACATTAGTACAATTTCTATCTATAATCTGTCAAGATTACATACAACGAATATCAAGAGATCAAATGAAAAAAAGCAGCTTCACACTAAAAAAGGCAAAAAGCAAATGATATCCTGCAGAAAAAAATACCTATGAAGACTATGTAGATGATCTAGTGCTTCTTTCAAATACAGCAGCTCAAGTTGAATCTCTGCTGCATAGCCTGGAGCAGGCAGCAAGAGACAGTGGTCTCTATGTGAACTTAGACAAAACAGAGCTGATGTGTTTTGAATAAAATGGTGCCGTCTCCACACTAAATAGCAAACCTCTAAAATTAGAAGACTATTTCACACACCTATAGTGGTGGGGACAAAAAATATGGGCTTTTGAAGTTGGTGTCAAAACTGAATGTAATGTCTGGTGTTGTGTATCTTTATGTGTCTGAAATTTTTTTAACATACCTAACAAAATCTTCAGCAACTAAAATCTTTCCAATAAATTAACCTATTTTATTTTAAGAAAAAATCTCTCTATTTATTCATTTATTTATCAAGGAAAATATTGTAATAAACACTATTGCTAATATCAAACGTATCTTGTTAAGTTAAAAAATCTTTAATGGTTTCATTTGATTTCCATTTAAGATTAAAATGTAATCTTTATCTAATTTCTTAATATTTTTATATATATTTTCTGAATCCTCATCATCATCATGTTGCACCACCAGCATGTCTCGTTCATCTAACTGGTTAGTGAGATGGGAGGTAAGTGGCCATCCAGCAGCTGTTTTGTAATGTTTTGCTTCCAGAATTTGTTCAAAATAGCACATAACATTCTCGTGTAGTTTCTATCTAGCTTCTTCTCCAAGTGTTTTGTTAAAGTTTAAGTGGTGTATATGGTGCAGTTATAACACAGCTACAGCTTGGAAGAATTCCTGTTTTATTTCATCAGGGAATTTAGATTTTCATATGGTTGATAACCTGTTGATAGTAATAGCATATGTTGACATGACTTTCAGTTGATGAGATATTACTCTCAAGGTATGTGAAATGGTCTACAAATTCAGAGGTTTGTCATTTAATGTGGAGATGGGACTTCATAATGGAAGGAAAAAATTATAAACAAACACACATTCCCATGGTTATTTCTATGTAGTTGTATAAAATAGAAATGTTTGTTACACATTAATTAATTTGATTTATTGATACAACTTATTTTTGGTCATGCTGTTCTGAATATGGTGACACATGTAGCTGAAAAAAAAGTTGATATTTAGTTTTCATATATAATAACATTTTGTCCGCAAAATCTCGAAAAAGTGCACATTATACACAAACAGTCTTCACATGTCCACCATCACTGTCAACACATTGCAGGTGATTAAAAATACTGCCAATATTTCTATGGGAGTATCTTTATTAAAAAAGCAGAACTGATATTACTGAGCCCACCTGGAGAAGATTCCAATTATATGTTGACAGGGATGGTTAACAGGTGGAGACTTTGAAGTTATAATATTATAAAGGAACAACCATGGAAAGATTAACATTTTTTAAACACTATATAGATAATTCATTTTTGATCATGGCATTCTGAATATGGTGACAAATGTAGCCAAAAAAAATTGATATATTGTTTTCATGTATGATATTTACCATTAGCTTTTCAGCTTAAAAATCTGGAAAAAAAAGTGCAAATTATACATGAAAAATTACTGTATATAATGATATATGCAGAATGTGAAACAAAGTCAATTTTCAAGCATAGTTTAACAGATTTTAATTCAGAGTTTTCCTTCTCGCAGTCTAGTTGCCATACCAAGGTAAAAGAGCCTAGTTTACTTACTATTTACCCATAGCTAGAAGGAGATATAGTTGGTGGAGGTATTTTAGTTTAGACATTTCTGCTTGTGACAATAGAATATTCAATGCTATCTGAGCTTGAATAAGAAGTAATGAAACAAAATAACCTTTTGTGCCACCATTCATTCTCTTTTTTTTTTTGCTACGTGCTTTGTCCTCTTTTATTTTTGTTCTTTGATAATTTATAATGACATTTTTTTCCTTTGTCAGCTCTTTGATTCATAGTGATCTCTTATTTCTTCCAATGACGTTACTATTGAACATTTTATGACTTTGAGTTTCTTTATTCATGATTTCTAATGATTTAGTTAATTTCCACACTCCACAAGCATACAGTTAATGTATGCATATCTAAAATATATATATATATATATATATAGAGAGAGAGAGAGAGAGAAAGAGGGAGGGAGAGAGAGAGAGTGAGAAAGTGTGTGTTTGTGCATGTGTTTTTTGAGCACTCTAGCGAAGGAATTTGCGGCTGCCACTCGCATAATGCAAAGCTCTTCGAATGAATTGAGCACTCTGGTATCCGATAAGGTATAAATGTAAACAAACGAAAGCTACTATTTATTGCCTTATAATTCCCAAGCTGACGTGGTTCGCTTATTAGCAGAGCGGTATGAGACTAAGTCTAACATAAAGTTGGGTGGGTTTTGATCCCAGCTTCAAGCGTCCTACATGTCTAGCCACACTGAAGAGTTGTGATACAAGGAAACAGTCTGTCTGTGGATGACAATATATATACATATATATATATATATATATATATATATATATATATATACAGTCTTCACATCACTGTCAATACATCACAAGTGATTAAAAATACTGCTAATATTTCTATGGGACTATCTTTATTAGAAAAGCAGAACTGATATTACAGAACCCACCAGGAAAAGATTCCAATTATATGTTGACAGGGATGGTGAACAGGGGGAGACTTTATAATTATAATATCATAAAGGAACTACTTTCGAAAGATTAACATTTTTTAATCACTATATATAGAGAGAGCCCAGTTAGCTGGGGCTGTAGAATACACTGACTGCATCTCTACAGAGGAGTAAGACTCCTCCAACAAGTGTCCTAGATATGACACTAAACAATCTGATGATGAAGCTCCAGTAATACTAGAGCTTTGGTGAATGTGGAGTACCCCTTCATTGTCATTACTCCCAGGTCCACTCTGGCCTGGAGTGGTAGCACCTGAAAGGATCCTATCTATGGGTCAAATAGAAATGTCTATTTAAACTGAGTATAGACAAATAACTTATGCTAAATTGAATTGTTTGAAACTGGACTATTTGATCATTTAACTGTGTGTAAATAAATGACTGATGTTTAATCGAATTATTATATAGGAATACTTTGAACCATTTAACTGTATGCAATTGAATGAGCCATGTTGAGTAGAATTATTAGTGTTGAATAGCAGTTCTTGAGACTCTTTAATTTTTTGCCAAAATAGCATTACTGGTATTAGCAATACTTGGAAACATAGTAGCATTACTTTGGAAACAAAATAGCATCCCTACTGTTTTTCTACAAGGATGGCTTTGACATCTACAAATCCTGCCATTAAAAAATGAATCAACCAAAGAAAAAAGTTTACTCGTATTTTTAAAGATTATGTTTCCTGTATGGTTATTTTGAAAATTGAGCAAAGTCTGACATAAACACGGAGAATTCACTGGGGACTGAACTCACTAAAAGTCTGTGAGACTAACTTTCTTCCATCTCTCTGTCACAAGAGATACTCTTGTGATAGAGATGAAAAATAAAATCAGATATGAATAAGGAGTACCTGAACAATATGAACACATCATACACATACAGTTCCCACCATTTTGAAATTGTAATCACTCTTCAGGATATAGCAGTGTTGCAATTTTAATTTTCATCAATATCTATATATCTATATCTATATATGTATATATATATATATATGTACTTTCTTTAAAGAAAAAATCAAAGACCGGTTATTTTAGGATTATAAATTTATTTCCATCCTGTTTTTCGTTTCTGGTGTAAACCAAAAACACGAAGAAAAATATGACAGGACTTCTTTAGATCTAATGGATAAATTAATGAATAAATTAATACCTATATATATATGTATATATCTCTCTTTATATATATAAGTAGAATGTCAACTGCACCTGATGAATGCTCTAATTCAAAATATTCATTGATCACATAAAATATCTCCTCATCTATGGTAGGGTTAATACTGACATCCTTGACCAAGACCAACAAAGGTCTAAAGTACATGTATTTGGATTGTAACATCAGAGATTTTGGACAACAAAATAAACAGCCTTCATCCTCATTTGTGGCATCTCACTCACAAACAAGAAAAGGTTAATAAAAAGTTTCAAATATTTGTCTATTATCTTTAATATATATGCCTATAGGAAAATCTATAGCCTAAATATACACACACACACACACTATATATATATATATATATATATATATATACTGGCCCATCTTCGCCAACACCTTTGTACAACAAGGATGTGACACAAGGTCAACTTTCAAGTGGAGTTTAACAGGTTTGACTTCAGATTCTTCCTTCTCTTAGATCGGTTGCCATACCAAAGCCAACAAACACAGTCTGCCCTACTATTTACCCATAGCTGGAGGGACAACATTTTCATTCATACCTTTCCCAAGAGTATTAGCGCTATGTGAAATGAAAACTGCCTCATTCAGGATTTGAACTCAGGTCACTGTGTCACTTTCCTACAACAATAACCATTTTGCCACCACCACCTCCATAATTTTCTTATTAGCTTTTCCTTTTTCATCAGGGGTATATTACAAATGAGAATGAAATCTTTACATAAATGTAAGTATGTATATACCAGCCTATTGGCATAATGGTTAGAGTGTTCACCAATGGTCCTGGAGACCAGCCTCAATCCCAGGTTGAGTCATACTAAAAAGTAAAAAAATGGTACTTGATGCCTCCTTGCTAAATACTCAGCATTATAAGATACAGATCAAGGGTAAGTGGAGCAATCCAGGGAAAGGTTAGCACCTTTCTCTATGCCTCAGTGTAGTAGCTATTAAAAAGGGAGCCTTAGGTCGCCCTCGACTATAGTCAGCTAACTATATATATATATATACATGCTGAAAAAAAAAAACTATTGCAGTGTAGCCAATAGTACATTCATTAGATGATAACACTGGGGTCAGGCATGGTTTCGGCACCAAAAAATTCTAACCATTAACCCAAAGCACCCTAGAATTCCATTTTTTATTAAACAGATCTTCATGTGATAATCATCAAAAGTTAAATAAAATAAAATATATATGTACTCGATAAAGTACCCAATTTGTTTGAGATTTGCCGAAGCCGTTAAACTTCTTACAGAACTTTTTTGTCCGAAAACTTCACTCTTTCATAAGAGATGGAAGTGTATAGATTTAACCAGAAAGGATAGTGAAGATTACACAACATTTGCATCAGTTGTGAACAAGCATTGCAACGATTTTAAAAGTAAGTAAAGTTGGTGACATTAGTCGAGGGGGACCCGAAAGTTCCCTTTTCTTTTTTCTATAGCTACTACACCGAGGTGTGTGTGTGTGTGTGTGGGGGGGTGCTACTCCATTCCTTGGATTGCTCCACTTTACCTTTGATCTTTACCTTATAATGCTGAGTGTTAAGCAAGGAAGTATCCAGTACCATTTTCTGAGTCTTTGGTATGACTCGACCAGGGATTGAACCACGGTCTCTCGAACCAGACGATTTTAAACTGTCAGAATTGAGTGCGAATAATTTCAGGTGTCTGGTCTTTGTTCAGGGACTCGTTTCAGCTAAAGACGCTAAAATTAGACGTTAGGTTCTGATTAAATTGGAAAACGAGCCAACCTCATTCTCCAACAAATAGCGGAAGATTCTCAGAGATCGTAAGCGTACGCCGAGATTCGAAAAATATCGAGTAATCTGGCATAGCACACATAAGAAAGGTATGCCAAAAGAAAAAAAAAACAATCTTATTCTCACTCTAAATCAAGCCAATACAAAAAGAAACAAGACAATTTTCCCCTATCCCGTGTTCCGGTTGTGGGTCACTACATTGATATAAGGATTGCTCTTACCGGAATAAGAAGTGCCTAACTTGGAGCTTTGTCGGGCACAAGAGCTCACACTGCTGTGCGAGAAAAAGCTTAATAGCTGCGTAAAAAACTCAAAATCAGATAAACAAGACAGGTTAAACATTAGAAAATATGTGCAAGTACAAATCCTAAATAAAATATAAAATTACTGTTGGATTCTGGGTCAGATTTGATAATCATAAATCTACACACTTGGAAAAAGTTGGGAAAACCAACCTTGCTAAGATCTAATAAGATGGCCAGTTTCGTGACAAGGGAGAAAATCAAGTTTAAGGGAGAACTTATCATAAATGAAGGACGTTAAAACTAAAAACGTTCGTATTAAAGAATACAGAAAATTTATTCGGCACCGACAGGATGGAGAAATTAAAGTCGTGGGATATGCCAATTAATTCATTTTGCCAAAAACTCGAAAACCTGACCACCGAGGCAAAAAATTTGATAAAAGATTTAAAAGAAACTTTTCCGGAATTTTTTTTCTGTGGACTTTGGTCGGTGTAATAAGATGACCGCAAAATTCGAGTTAAAAGATGACACCCAGTCATTGTTTAAGGAAAAAAAAAGAAATGTGCCCTTCGCCTCTTTACCACAAATAAATGAAGAACTCGACAGACTAGAAAGAACCAGGGTCTTGTCGAAAATTGAGTATAGTCAATGGGCTTCACCGACTATGTGAAAAGGAAGTCAAATGAGATCCAGGTCTGCGCCGACTCCTCGACGGGGCTTAATGCTGCACTCAAAGACTGTTACTATCCTTTACCAAGTCCGGAAGAAATTTTCGCGAAACTGAATGGAGGAAAATTTTTTTCTAAAATTGATCCTAGTGACGTGTATCTTTAAATATCAGTGGAGGAAGAATGTTCTAATTTGCTCTGTATCAACACTCATCGTGGGTTGTACAAGTTCGGACGTCTTCCGTTCGAGGTCAATGTGGCGCCAGTAACCTTCCAACTAGTAATGGACACTCTGCTGAGTGACCTTGATTTCGCGGTTGCATATTTGGACGACATATTAATGAACAGTCAAAATGTAGAACAACATAAGGAACATGTTCATAAAGTCTTCTCCAGAATACAGGAGTACGGTTTCAAATTGAAAGAATCCAAATGCGACTTCTTTATGGAGAATATTAAGTACTTGGGGTTCATTATCGACAAAGATGTTAGAAAGCCAGACCGATAATGGGCTACCGCAACCAAAGACATGCCAGTTCCCGAAAATGTCTCTGCCTTACAAAGTTTTTTTAGGACTGGCAAACTACTACCAAGTGTTTATACCTAATATGCACAACTTACGTGCTCCTTTAAACGAACTTCTGAAAGAAGACAAGGACTATGAGTGGACACCTGAATGCCAGGAGGCATTCGTCAAAATAAAAGAAGTCTTGATGTCAGACTTGTTTCTCACCCACTATAACCCAGATCCGGACATTATAGTTGCCAGTGACGCCAGCTCGTATAGCACTTGAGCATGTATTCTGCTCAAGATGCTAGATGGATCTCACAAACCAGTTGATCACGCGTCCTGATCACTTCTTCCTGCAGAAAAGAACTACTCCCAAATTGAGGAGTCGTTAGGGATTATTTTCGCAGTAACGAAGTTTCACTGGTACATTCACGGTAGACACTTCACATTGCAGACGGATCATAAACCATTACTTAACATCTTCGGTTCTAAAAAAAGGTCTGCCTGTGCATACAGCAAATAGACTGTGGAGATGGGGAATAATTCTTTTAAATTCTAACTTTAAAATGGAGTTCCTACCGTCTAAAAAACTCAGTCATGCCGACGGACTGTCCAGATTAATCCCGAAACATAGGGAACCTCCTGAAGATACTGTGATTACTTCTCTTTGAACGGAAGGAGAATTTAAGACCAAATTATGCAACACAGTAAGGGAACTTCCAGTAACTCTCGACCAAATCAAACGAGAAGCTCTAAATGATGAGTTTATCAGGCAAATCAAAACCAAAATTTGTGAAAAGGACCAATAGACTTCAGATATTTTCTCCCTATGCGACGAAGTACTGCTATATAGTGACCGGGTTGTCATTCCCACAACACCACAAAGGAGAATCCTGAAAGATTTCCATGCTGACAACCGAGGATTACAAGGATGAAAAGCCTTATGCGCAGTTATGTGTACTCACCGAACATGGATAAAGATATCGAAAACATCGTCAATTCCTGCAAAGGCTATGCCTTGACATCTAAGTCACCCCCAATCAAATATAGTCCTTGATCTAAAACGAACCGACCATAGTCCCGAATACATATATACTTTGCCGGTCCGTTAAAAGAATTCTACTATCTTATAGTAGAAGAGAGTTTTTCAAAATGGCTTGAAGTCCTCAGATGTAGAAATCCCACTACAGAAGTTACAATCAATTTCCTCCACGAATTGTTCGCCAGATTTGGGGTAGTTAATTGTCTAGTGTCCAACAATGGTATACAATTTACACCCGGCGACTTTAAGGATTTTTGTGAGACCTTCCAGATCAATCATATTATGATCGCCCCATATCACCCAAGGTCCACCGGATAGGCCAAGCGCTTCACGAATAAGCTGAAAAGAGCCCTGAAGAAAGCCAAGGGCACACCCACAGGAAAAGTCCTGCAACAGTTCTTTCAGGTATATAGAATTACGCCCAACGACAACACACCATCATCATTACCCCTGGTCGAGGTAATGTTTGCGCATAAAATCAGGTCTGTGTTCGACAAGCTACTCCCCAAACAAACAAACAAAATCCAGACGAACAAACATTGCGCTCAAAAAACGTTAACAACCTGGAGAGAAAAATTTTTTCTGGATATTTCGTGATAGTAAATCTTTCTGGGAAATGGGTACAATTGAAAAAAGAATAGGAAATATGATCTACATAATTAAAGGTCCCCAGTTTACTCACAAGAGACATTCGAACCAAATTAGAAAACGCCTGTTGGACGATACTGACAGCAGTCCTCCTGAAGAGAAAGAAGTCGTGGATGTCATTTATGATACTTTTGACATGCCAATACTGCAAGCGGCCCCAGAACAACACCGTTTAAAGGGGGAAAGGAAAATGACAGACTTTATCGTCGTTAACCCAAAGAGAAAAAAGTATTGAGACTCCTGCTGAGTTATTTAGGAGGGGGCTGTTATGGTAGTTTTCTCACGAACGTATGAACTCTTCGAGCTATAAATAGCAGCAGGTACTGCTCTTAGGCAGAAGGCGATATTCCAGCAGATAGCCTTGACAGTCGGACCGAAACAATCTCACTGGTAACCCTCTCATTAGTATATGTTGTATTACTGTTCTTTGTTAATATATTTGTTTAACTCAATTCCTTTCTTGTGTCTTTATTTCTGGCCCCTAACAAGGCCACAACATTAATATATATGTATAAAAGGGATTTGGTGTTGAATGACCTACAATGATTGATATACCATAAAATCAAACCAAACCCAACCAAAAGAAAATAATGATTATATTTTTATATCATCTTATGTTGATATTGCTCAAAGAAAAATTTTGTTGAGTTTTTTGGGGAAATTTTAAAAAAATTTTAAGTAGGTGACAATTAAGAAAATGATTTGTTTTTTTCCAGATTGTTTTAACCTATCAACAATTATTTTACATTGCCAGCTTTCCTTATGTTTCTTTTTTTTATAAAAAGTTAATTTTCTTCTAAACTAAAGATACTATATGATTTTATTATTTCTAGTTGAACTAAACACTCCAAATGCCATCTAATGAAAAAAACAGGCTTAACTTTTTGTGTCATCCAATATAAACTCCTTCCTTTTTCCTGATAATATTCCTTTAGATAATTTTCATGAACATGTTGTGGAAGACTGTAACAGCTGTAGAATCTTAATGAGTGGAAATGGCTTGAGACCTATACCTTACATTCAAGCGGCCTCTAAAGATCTGTTTTTTAAAACAAGAAGCTATCAATATCTTTTGGTGTTTAAAGGAAGACATCTTGCAAATATTAAAGAACCTAAGATGTGTATATGGAGTGGTACCTTGATTTTTGTTGCTCCAGGCTACAGTCATTTTGTAAGTTACATCAGCAATTTGAAGGTGGGAAATTACTTTGACAACAGGTTACTGTAAATATTTGTGTATAACATGCACTTCAAACTTTGGACCATAAAATTTTTGAAAAAAAAAAATTATCATCTCTAATACACTCTGACTTTTAAAAATCATAGCAGCTAAATTTAACCAAAATTTAGCATTTATCTATCTTTTGATCAGATGTACTGGTTGGAAATAAAAATTCATTTAGCTTATATTATGTCTTGAAGCACAAAATTTACATAGTGTGTAGGACAAATACGCAAGCACGTTCATGCAAAAATGCAACAAGCTGGCATTGAAAATAAGCTCATATGAGGAGAAACAAAATCATAAATTTATGTGGTGCATTCAATAAGTTTCCAGACTTTTTTTGTACAGGCATTTAAAATTGTCGCAGACTCTTGAAAATTCACTACGTTATTGCTATACATCTTATGAGATGACTGACCAATCTTTAGGATTCCAGGTTCAAATGAACAGCTACAGCAGCAATTGGAATACACCCAACTAAAGCCTGATTGTCACAGCTGGTGAATTTCAAAAAGGCAATCTGACACTTTAGAAGAACAATATGCAATAAAATTCTGTTTTAAATTTGGAAAAAATGCCAAAGAAACGTTGGGACTGCTTCAGACTGCTTTTCGACCATCTTGCATAAATTGAGCATCACCTTTTGAGTGGCATAAGAAATTCAAGGAAGGTAGGCAGTCTGTGAGGGATGATGAGAGGTGTGGGAGTAGTAAGGAAGTCATTAAACCAGAGTTAATAGGCCAAAGGGTTAGGGTTAGGGTTACTATGTTGAGGTTTTAAGGGAGTTCAGGAAGAGATTCCTTGGGAAGAGGCCAGCTCTCTTCAAATCAGGTCAGTGGCATTTCCACCAGGACAATGCACCAGTCCACAACTCCATCCTTGTCACAGACTATTTGAGCAAGATGAGTATCAAGACAGTACCTCACCCTCCCTATAGTCCAGACCTTGCTCCATGTGACTTTTAGTTATTCCCTAAGCTCAGAGGCTGTCATGAGACAATTGAGGAGATGAAAGAGGCTGTGATGAAGGTCATTGACATGCTCACCCAAGAGGAGTTCCATGGGGCCTTCCAGAAGTTGTTGGAACAGTACAACAAGTACATTGCAGCCGGAGGAGATTACTTTGAAGGGGACTAGAGTTTCATGTGATTGCTATCAATAAAAGTGCCCATATGAAAAAAGTCTGGAAAGTTATTTAATGATCCTCATACATTTTAGGGGATATATTTTTGTAAGTGTGTAAACCACATCAGTTTAGACTACAGGTATAACTGACTTTCAGTCATTGTGTCCTGAATATAGTGAAGCATATAGCTGAAAAAAAAGTTAATCATATATTTCTTGTATAACTGAATTTTTGAACTGAAAAATCTGGAAAAAAAAGTACATCTGACTGATTTTAATGGCATGACAACTTGTCTAGGGTTATTTCATGCCTAGAGTTTAGAGAATGGCCTTCCAATTGAATACAAATGATTTTCAAACAGATCTATTTGAACCATAGTTGGGACCCTAACAGGTACTACAACTCTGGGTCAGAGTGGACCTGGGAGTAATCGCATTGAAGGGGTACTTCACATTCTCAGATCTTCAGAAGTGAGGCTTCATCATCAGATCTAGTTTAATATCATGCCAATGACAGCCCTCTTTGTGGGTGTCTTACTTCACATTCTCAGATCTTCAGAAGTGAGGCTTCATCATCAGATCTAGTTTAATATGCCAATGACAGCCCTCTTTGTGGGTGTCTTACCACTCTGTAGTGGATATAGTAAGTGTATTCTAAGCCCCACTGACAGGACGAATAGTAATGTGGCGTCGTGTTTGGTGTTTTTAATATTGTATTCCTGTATTTCTCAACATACAACATATGCATATAACATTAAAACAATTCTATGCCAATATCACACAGAATCTCATTCACTGGTATTATGACTAGAAAATTATCAATTAAAGTTTGAAATTAACTGCTATGGAGTTTGAAAGGGTTGAAATAAGCAGTAATCTCACAATTACTTTTGTAAAGCATGTGTTTTGTGAGTAAGGAAATACAGTTTTAAATTGAATAGTGTCAATAATCTATTTATTTGATTTTTCATAATTATTTATATAATAATAGTTATTTCATCCAAATTCATCTTAAAGAGAAAAACAATCAACTTTTAATAGATTTTTTTTCTAAAAAACACAAACCTGATGCAATCATACCAGAACAAAAAATACCTGATATACAGGTAGACGGTGATTCACATCCAAAGGTTAGTTATATACTACAACACCTGTCTATTTAATTAATGTCCTGTATTAAACAGTATAAATTTTTTTTTTAAATCCCAGAGTTATTTTTATATTTTGGTTTGGTTTGGTTTGGTTTGGTTTGGTTTCTTTGTTTAATGGCATATCAACCTTTGTATGTTATTTAATGCCAAAGCCATTCTCCTAGAAGAACAGTCATGGTACTATTTAACCCATAGCTGGGAGGATAAGGAGGTTCATACCTTTCCCAAGGGTATTTGCATGAAAGTAAACGTAATAGTACAACTGGAGTACAAACTCGCGTACTACGATCCTGCAGTCCATCGCTTTAACCATTACACCACGAAGACACCCCCTTGGTTTGGTTTCTTTGTTTAATGACACATCAATCTTTATTGGTTATTTAATGCCAAAGCTATCCTTCTAGAACAACAGTAGCAGTACCATTTACCCAATGGGTGTGGTAATAAAGGGGTTCATACCTTTCCCAAGGGTATTTTGTCCGAAAGTGAACATAATAGCACGACTGAATTTTGAACTCCCTTGCTGTGATTCTGCAGTCTATTGCTTTCACCATTCCACCATGAGGACCTCCCCCATATTTTCAGAGTCCAGGAATAAATTGTCTGACCTACTTTTTACTCTTAGTCAGGAAAGAAGACATGGATTCAAGCCTTTCCAAAGGGTATGAGTGCAGAGTGAAACACAAACAGTCTCGACCACAATTTGAACTCTACTTGTCAAGTACATCTCCTTGGACAATGACGTTGTGCCATACACCGCCATCCTCATCAATAGGGGGATAAGTGAGTGACCCTCATTGCAGGTCTGATTTATTTTCAGTAGTTAACAATTTGTTTGACTGTGATGCACATTCCCTGTGGTCTGCCTGAGCAGGATGTTCAAATCATGAAATGGAGATTTCAGTAAACTGACAGTGAGTCCAAATAGGCATACATACAATGTATAATGATACGCATACAATGTATAATTATATGCATACATATGGTGTATAATGATATGTATACATATAGTGTATAATATTATGCATACATACAATATAGAATGATATGCATACATACAATGTATAATTATATGCATACACATGGTGTATAATGATATTCTGGGAAGCTGCCTTTCATGTCATGAGCACTAAGACTTGCGCTTCTTGAGCCTCAAGAGGCCATCCCCCCAGGCTCTAACCCTCTCCAGAGGGGCTAGGTTTATCGCCTGGCACCTGAGGTGCATCTTTTTAGGGTAATGCCAACAGGGCTCAAAGCATTTTTGGAACTGCCAGACATGTGTGGGCTACAGTCCTGCACCTGGTTCCTGCAATGAAAAAGGCTATGTGCCATACTCGCACATACATGGGGAGCTTGACAAATATCACGGAGGGTCTTGTGGTGTAATAGTTATCATCATAGAAAATGGACAGGGCAACAACATTTCAAATCCTTGACGAGGCAAATTGCATTTCACAGAGCACTAATAAACTTGGGAAAGATATGAATCCAGTTACTTTCCTTCCAGCTATGGGTAAATAGTTGGGCAGATTGGGTTCTCTTACCATGGTTAGGCAATCAGTCTCGGAGTAGGAAAACTTTGAATTCAAACCTGTTAAACTCCACTTAAAAACTGACCTTGTGACATATCCTACCATTTGTAAAGGAGTCGGTAAATATATACATATAGTGTATAATAATATATATACATATACTGTATAATAGTAAACATATATATACTGTATAATAATATACATACATATACTGTATGATAATATGCATACATATACTATATAATAATATAAATACATATACTGTATAATAATATGCATACATATGCTGTATAATAATATGCATACATATACATTTATATAAAGCTGATTTGTCTGTCCATCTGTTTACTCATTTGTCTAGCTAAATATTCTACATAATATTGTGTCACCAAAACAACTGCTTCTTCCCACTTCAAACAAGTTTTTGAGTAGCCAGCTATATAACTTGACAAAAGTAGCAATTGTTAATAGATGGTGTTAACTAATTATTATATTTGCTTAAAAAATCAAATAGTCAAAAATTCCTATGTTTTATCATTCAAGAAATTAGAATGTTAAAATTGGGCACATGCCACATAAGAATACATAAGGTCATCATCCATTTATGAACCTCTAAAAGTGTGTTCTCAAATATCTGGTGCACTCTGTATCTTTGGGTTGCTCTTGATTACTGTTGGCCAACTTACTTCAATATATATATATATATATATATATTGTCATCCTCAGACAGACTATTTCGTTGTATCACAACTCTTCAGTGTGGCTAGACATGTAGGACGCTTGAAGCTGGGATTGAAACCTGCCCAACTTTATGTTAGACTTAGTATTATACTGCTCAGCCAACGAGCATATCACATCAGCTCGGGAATTATAAGGTATTATAGATAACATTTTCTCTTTTAAACATGTTTTTTTAGATAAAACAGACACTTTGCTTCTACCTTTTTTATTCGAGATCTGTTCAAGTCTTTGAATAATTTATTTGACATCTGGTTGGAATGAATTGTCATCCACAGACAGACTGTTTCGTTGTGTCACAACTCTTCAGTATGACTAGACATGTGAGATGCTTCAAGCCGGGGTTGAAA
>CAUZXS010000319.1:165000-190000 GCA_963585895.1 Sepioteuthis lessoniana | reverse complement strand
ATGTTAGAGATAATCTATTTATCTGTAAAATGTTTAAAAAATTATTCTTATGACCAAATCCAATCTTTTTTTTTGGTGTGTGTGTCCGTAGTACAATGTTTGTCAGGACTTTTTGTTTGTTATTGTTTTTTAAACTGTTTAATTAACCAACATTTAATTGCATTTTTGATTATTTTAAAGAATATTTGTGCCTTTTAGAGTTTTCTACTCCCAATCTAGAATTCAGATTATAGCTGATTATCCTATTTATTAGCAGGTGTATACTGTTTTGTTATAGTAGTAGTATTCATATAATAATAATAATGATAATGATGATAAAAGAGGGTCTAGTGTGTTGCATTCTGTTGAGGTTTGTGTAGAAAGATGAATAGAAATGGGTTGTTCAAGGTTTGACAGGATTTTAATGCATACATTCACTGACCGATCCTACCTTTGCTATATATTTTTTCAATTTTAAAATCAAGTTTCATTTTTTATATTATTATGTACTTAACCATTTTTTAAAAATTTTACTAAGGTTTGTTTTTAATAAATGCAAATAATTCTTATACAAAATTGGTACATTTTATAACATGTGGTATCCTTTAAGGCGCACATTGATTGAGCGGTTGACTGGGATTATACACATCTTTACTAGTAGCACATTTTATATTGGGACACTCCTATTTTTTTTTTTTTTTTTTTTTTTTTTTTTTTTTTTTTTTTTAGCGGTTGCAATATTATTAATATAAAATGAAATATATTTTATCTTAATTTTTTTTTTTAAATACGAAGGTGTTGATATTTAAAAAAAAATTCTCTAAAGAAATTACAAAAAAAAAAAAAAAAAAAAAGTAAAAACAAGAAGAAAAATATGTAGAATCCTTGTTAGTGGAAATCTGGGATCTGAACCTTTGGGTGGAAATATACAATCACATGATGAGAATTAATAATAATAATTGTAATAATAAAACTTGGTGATTCTTTGACCTGTAGAATAGAACACCTGGAAATCAACGTTGCAAAACAAAAAGAAAGAAGTCTGAGATTATGTTCCATAAAAGAATTGCATTATTGGCCCATGCAAGCTTCCTGAATTTGACAAACACTGTCATTCTTAAACCTGAGGTGGAATATTGAAATCACATGATGAGTGTTGGTATTTCATTAATACCCGGCCGGTTATTGCAAGTTTTATTATTACTAAACTAACTGATAATGAAGAGATTAACCTCAGCATCTTAAAGCAAATGTGATGATGCTTTAATGATTGATAGATCGAACTTCTGACTAGTTTGGGGAAATATGTTGGTTTTTTTTTTGACAATGAAAGAGAAGTTATCTGTTACCGGCCTCTTGATGGGACCCAGGGTGGAATGGAATCATAAGTTTTAAAATATGGATAGTTGTTTCACTTATAAAAATCCAATTACCTGAAGAAAGTGATCTTAAAAAGCAGGTTTTATTTTAATGGTTTCAATTTAAGCCCCAAAGTATTAGTCTTCTTTTCAACTGTATTTCTTCAATTCCACGATCTTTTCTTTTCTTTCTTTGTTTTTTTTTTTTTACTTACCTTAAAAATCGTTTTTTTAATGTGTAATATTTGAAATATTCAAAATAAATGAAAAACGATCTAATCTCGTCGAAATTATTGTGAAAAAAAATCAAGTTGATATTTATTTATTTATTTAACGACTTGTTTAAAATAGTTTATTTAACTTATGCATTATTGGGACCATGGGAAATATATTTTTGCATTTAATATTTTAATTTATGTCAAAATAAATTGATGAAAATCAACGCAAAAAAATGAGATTTGTTTCGAATAAATAAATAAAAAGACTTTTTCTTCAAAAAAGAAAATATTAAATTTACTTGTTACATTGTCTTTAAATATATATATATATATATGTATGTAATTAATTTGAAATTTTGAATGAAGTTTATTTTGAAGTAGTTGAAGTTTTATTATTAGATATTTGTCCATTTTGTTTAAAAAAATAAAGAATAGACAATTAGAAAAATATTTCAAAATTTCTGTGATACTCACACCTGTTGTCTCATGTTAGATAAGTTATTAATTTCTTTTGATTTAATTTAATAACTTAAAATTAGTCTAATTTAGTGCTTGTTTTAAACTTAATTATTGCTTTATTTTTAGAATTTGTATTTTTGAACAAATATTTTGTTTTTTGTTCGCTCGATAGATTTATTGAAGTAGATTTTTATTTATTTATTTATTTTTTTTGTATTTTAGGTTTTTTGAAATACGCAAAAAAGAACTTGTTTATTATTTTAGATTAAAAAAAAAAATCTTCGACTAAAATCCAACTAAGTTTAGAGGTTTAGTTTATTTATTTTGCCCCAAAAAGTAAAGAATGCCAACCAGAAGAAAAATTTATGATTTGATTTATTTACTGTTTTCTTTTCATTTATCTAATTTTTCTCTTTGACTTGGATTCTTTATTCTTATTTAGAAGACTTCTTAAAATTAAAACTGAGTATGTAATTTTTGTGTTTATTACATTTAACTTGATATATTTAGTTGAAGAAGTAAGAGAAAGAAAAAAAAATGGTACGATGATAATTACTGTCATGGAATTCACTGGTCAGTTTGCCCATGATGAAAATATTCTCGGTTTTTCTGGACAACTCATCTTTTCTTACTTTTGAGTGGAATTTGAACTTTAATTTCTTGTGCTAATAATAATATGATTTATATATTTTAAAATGCTAATGAACTTATTTAAAATGGAAAAAAATATTGCTTAAGGGGCTTACTTTGTCACATCTAAACTTCTTTGCAACTTAATTAAATTGGTAAATAAATCGTCTACTAGCAAGACTCACAAATTTTTATTTATTCTAGATATCGCTATTTTATTAGTTGCATGGTCCGAATTGGTATGAAGATATGACCAATATATATATATATATATATATATATATATATATATATATATATATATATATATATATATGAGAGAGAGAGAGAGAATTTACATATTTCAATCAGAAGAAAAGTGCAATAAAAATGGCATCTATCTTCCAAAAAATAAAATGGTTATAATTTTAATTAAATAAATTTGTCTTCCGTATGCTTGTGTTATTTGTATGCAATTATTTAATCAGGGTGGTTTGATATTTATTCAGTTTGTTAACACTTAACGCAAAAATTCAGTGTTGGTTTTAGTCTGTTTATTCAGGTTCATGTTTAACAGGTGATACAAATTTATAATCGTAACAGCTGTGAGGGGTCGTCGGGTCCGAAATCTCGAAACATATATTTTTGATTTCTTTTAAAAACCTTTACAGTTTAATTTAAAGCATCCACAAGTTTTCCTTTCATTAATAATTTTAACTCGTATTTTTTTTCCGTCTTAATTTTGGTTGCTTTTTTAATTGCCTCTCACAAAAAAGAAAAGAAAAAATATTACTTGTTTACTTTTAAAAAAATGAATGTTTGCTTCTAATCTTCATTTCTAAATAAATCACAGGTTTTCCTCACTCTTTGCTTCGTTACACATAATTTTTTTTTTTTACTAATTTGATAATAACATAATTTGTGTATTAAAATAAATCATTTATATGCAATACGTGCATAACTGTCCTGTGTTTTATTTTGGCTATTATATCATTTTCCTAATAAACCGAATCATTGGGGATAATTTTTTTTGTTTACTTTTTATTTTCTAAATCAAACAAAGCGAAAAACTTACTTTTCTCTCTATTCTTATTCTTTCTACCCAACAACTATTTCTTCTTTGTTTAAATTACCAATACATTTTTTTTTTTAAATTTTAAAGACCCTTTTTATTAAAACTTTTCGTTGGATAGGTTTCTCATTATTTTTTTGTCTGATCTTCGTTGATTAGAATTAAACAATGAATAATTACAGTCAATACTCGTCACTCCACAAATAATAATAATTGATCCAAATCATGCTTTTAGTTTTAATCTTATTCGTCCGGGGGTAAAATTAAACAAATAAGACAAAAATTTAGTTTCTACTTAGCTCAGGTTTGTTTTTTTATTTTTTCAATGCAGTTCTCATTAAATCTTATGAAATAAAGTTTTTCGTTCCTTTAAATGTTTCCTTTTTTTAACTGACCTTTTTTTTAATTGAATTATTTCAATTTAAAGACAATAAGTTTACAAATGTTAAATAAATAAAATCAAAGTAACCCAAAACACCCCTTCCAAGTATCAGCCTCGGGAAACTATTTTTGACATTTTGTTTGTTTACTATTACACAAGTAATTAAAGATACCACTTCAAGTTCCCGCGAAATAATTGTCAGCTTTATGTATGTCGTGCCTCCTACTATCGTCTGGACTTTATTAAATAAAGTTCATTAGCTTGACTTTTGTTGGGGACATTATTCTAAGCTTATGATCTAGATACCCCCTGATAGGCTTGAACTTAAATCAATCCATTTTTTTTTTTATTACTCACCTATATTGAACCCTTCGACACTTTATGATGACAGATGGACCTTTTTGTATGTCAATAACTCATTTGAATTTGATCGTTTTCTGGTGTTTTACTTGAATTTAAGTTATTTTGTTCTCTAAATAAAAAATATTTGATAACAAAGTAAATATAAATTTCTAGTATTTTGTTTTTAATTTGTTACTAGTTGGCCAACTGGTATCACAGAAACTTTTAGTGTCAATATGGGCCACCGTTTAATTCTATTTATTTCGGTTTAATTACATCTTGAAAAACAAATATTCACATTTTTGATTTGTTTATATATTCCAACAAAAATTCCTAATAAAACTTTCATTTTATCATCAATTTTTTATGAGTTTTAAGAATTATTTATTAAAAATCGTTAACTCCTATTTCCTACCTATATTTGACTAATTTTTGACTTCGTTTTAGTTCATATTTAAAAAAAATGATCTACCGAAAACAAGTAGTTGTCATTTTTACGATTTATTCATTGTATGCCTAATCATTAAAGAGAGTGTATTATTTATTGGGATAACACATTCAGAATTGCTCTCGAAATTCCAATAAGGTCAATAATTTGTGATTATTCTATGAATAATTAAATATGGAGGGCAGGTAGCTTTTTAGTATTTATCATATTGTTTAAATCGTTTTTTCTTTCTTACTACGAAGAGCAGTGGTAAGCGAATGCATTTCACAAACCATTTGCTGCTGTAATGAGTTCGATCCTTACTTGGTACTAGATATGACCTTGTGTTGTTCTAAGCTAAGTGAATAGTGTTTATCTTTCTTTGAAGCAGTTTTGACAAGTTAAAACTCTTCTGTTTGTTATATATAAAACTAAATTCATTGCTTTATCAACATTCAACCATAACAAACTGTGGTTCGAATCACAAGTTATTGTTTTATGCTTATTTGTTCAGTAAAGTCTACAAAACTAATGAAGATAAATTAATGGAAGTAAAGACTAAAAGGGGTGAATTTCGTATTGGGACAGGTGATAATAGTAAAAACAATGGGCCAATTCTTCGTTAAAAAGACCCCCCCCCTTTTTTTTTACTAGTGAATCACTTTTGGAATCGTGGCGATTATATTTTCAAAACTTCCTTCAATGAAGTTTTCTTGATAAATTAAGGCATCCTTTTAACTCTCTCTCTCTCTCATTTTCCGCTATTTTTTAAGTCTTTGGCCGGATTCAAGCCTTCCAAAGATCTGCAAGACATGGAATAATGGATCTTACCCTTCCATGCTGGCTCATGGTGTGTTGACAGGAAGTATGTATTTACTTAACCCTTGCACTACAAGCAGGATGTGACACAAGGTCAATTTTCAAGTGGAGTACAGTTGGTTTGAATTCAGAGGTTTCCTTCTCCTGAATTGGTTGCCTTACCAAGGCTAAAGAACACAGTCTGTCTTAATATTTACCCATAGCTGGGGGGAAGAAGAGATGGATTCATATGTTTCTTATAGGCATTGGTGATGTGTGAAATGCAGACAGGTTCGTTCAGGATTTGAGATTTGAGTTCCTGATTCCATTTTTACAATGATAACCATTACGTTAAGCTCATTTTGGCAGGGAGTATGAATTCAGAGTTGTCCTTTTCCTAGACTAGTTGCCTTACCATGGCTACAGAGCCTAATCTGCCCTACTATTTTGCCTGGAGTAGAAATATATGGTTATGAGGAGTGAGAAACAATGATGTTTATTTTTATTAATATTTAAAAATAAGATAATTTTTAATTTTTTTTTTTTTTACATGGCACAGATCTGTTCTTAATTTTTCTCAATGCAGTTCTCATTAAAGTTCTTCATTCCTTTGAATGTTAAGGTAACCTTTACTGACTTTAAAGAAATAATTTATTTTTTCTATCTAAAACCAATAAATTGTCAAATTCAAAGTATCTCCAACTCTATTTTCCTGTAAAACTAAATTTTAGCTGTGAATTTGAAATCAATATTTTACATTTTACTCCTGACTATTTTTTCTACTTTTCCACCAAAGAGAGAAACGTCTATTATTCAGGTTTTCTGGATATGATACTAAGTTCTATCTAGTGGTGAATGCTGAGTTTGTGGTATATCTAGCCATTAGATTTGGTTTGGTTTGATGACATATCAATCATTGGAGGTTATCTTATGCCAATTCCTTTTTATACATATATCATCATCATCATGTCGTGCTGGTAGTACGGATATACCTGACCCTCTCTCGCCACTTTTCCCTATCGTTCATCGCCTCTGGCAGGTCTTCTGGACAACATCCTGTATCCTCACATAGTTGCTGAATGTATGTTTGTGCTGGTTGTCCTGCTTTTGCACGGCCATGTGTGGGGGTCCATAAGAGTACATCACTTATGAGTTCGTCCCTGCTTCTCCAGCAGTGTCCTGCATGTCTGGTTCGTCTAACTTGAATAGTTTTCGTGATAGGAGGCAGGTGGCCGTACAGTTGGTGTCTTGTGGGGTGTTGCTGCCAGGACTTGTTCAAGATTGCTCGCAGCATTCTTGTGTAGTTGCCGTCTAGCTTCTTCTCCAGCCGTTTTGTTAGAGTCCATGTAGTGCATCCATATAGCAGTATCGATGCGACCGCTGCCTGGAAGAAACTGTGTTTCATTTTATTGGTTAGGTCTGATATAGGATCTAGTTTGGATTGGTTTGATGGCATATCAACCATTGGAGGTTATTTAAGGCCAATTCCTTTTTATACATATATTAAATATATGATTTCTAAACACATTTTGTAGATAACATTTTTAAACAAGCCTGAGTTCAATTTTTTTGCACACAGTTTAATGGTTTCACTTATTTCAAATACAAATAATTTAATTTACTATTAATCATTTGTTTGCACACATTTAAACATTTTCAAGTATTGCTATTCAATACTAAAAATTCAATTAAACATCAGTCATTTGTTTACACACAGTCAAATGATCAAACAATTCAGTTCAGCATAAGTCATCAAAGTTAAATATTTCCAAGTATTGCTATGTATCACTAACAATTCAATTAAACATCAGTCATTTGCTTATGCTTGGTTAAGTGATAAAACATTTCTATTTGACCCATAGATAGAAGCCTATCAAGTGCTACCTCTCCGGGTCAGAGTGGACCTTGGAGTGATGGTAATGAAGGAGTACTCTGCATTCCCCAGAGCTCCAACATTACTGGAGCCTCACCATCAGATTGCTTAGTGTCATATCCAGGACACTCGTTGGAGGAGTCTTACCCCTCTGTAGAGATGCAGTTGGTGTATTCTTCAGCCCCAGCAAACTTGGCCAACTAGTGATTGGGAAAGAGTCTCCCCCCCTATCCCTAGCAATAATATTGTGCCCACAATTGTGAGCAATCAGTATAAAAACAATTGTTGAGTTAAATCTCGTGGGATTTTTAAGCATGAAAAAACATCCTTCATCAAATCCCTTCAAGATTCAAGAAGAAAGTGAGAAAACCAAAAACACATGGCTGTTCATTCAAGCTCATCATCTCCCAATTTCTCCCATCATGCATCACTTCTTCCTCCATTCTCTGCATCAATCACATCAAACACACATCAGCTAACTTACATTACAGGGCTTCAACTTTTTCAGTGAGGCAGAGTGTCAAACTGATATTAGATTTTGTTAAAGAATCAACTGTCACTCGGATCAGAGCCTTGCTGCCTGGTTTTTGGCCTGGGATTAAAGTTTAGTATTTGTTTTTCTGCCTAAGCTTTGTTCTTTGACACGACAAGCTAAATTTGAGAAAAATCTGGTCCTGTTAGTTCAATCCTGTGGCAGTTCATTTCCCAGTGCTTTGTTTGTGAGCATGCTATCTCTTTTTAAAGTGACCATGTGCTGATATTGCACCTGAGAGAATGTGATTAAATAAAGTATGAACTATATCTGTGTATAAAAGGAACACTCAAATTTAGAACTTTTGGTTACAATGTTTATTAAACTTAGCTTAGTATTGTATATCACCAAATGTTGGGTGATGTGAATGGGTAAGTGAATTTGTTTTACACTAATCATCCAACTTGAAAGTAGGGTTGGTAGATTTTGGGATCATTGTCTTAGACAAGTTCAAATCATTGGGGTTTAATTTGATATGATATCAAAATTTACATTCCTGATTTTTCTACCATAATCAAAAATTGTCTCCTAAACAAAGTAAAAAATTTGTTTGCTAAAATGTATAAAATAGAAGAGAGAAACTTTTATTTTTACAAAATTTGGTTGAAAAATTCTGCTATTTTCACAAAATCAGCAAAGGTTTTTATTTTATTTTATTTTAACATAAAATAGTAAGAAATAAATTTAAATTAAGATACTCAAACCTGATATAAGTATAAAAGTGTTGAGAAGCAAAAGAAAGCCTTATCTATGGCACAAGACTTCTGTAAGAAAGTGTTTTACTTCAAATTTATAAACAGCATTGGGAAACTTTAGAAGTTATCTTTTCTTTTGACACAAAATGTTAAAGTTGAAAAATCTTTTCTCCATTTATTTTTGAAATTGCACAATTTTTTGACTAAATCTTGTGAAAATAAAGGAGTTTTTCATGCAATTTTCATTGTTTCTTTAAATGATGGTAAGCACTAGGGATCTTTAGTTTTGATGTTAGTTCAAATCATATTAAGATGGTCGAAAAGCAGTCTGAAGCATTCCATACGTTTCTCTGGCATTTTTTTTTTTCCAAGTTTAAAACAGAATTTTATTGCATATTGTTCTTCTAAAGTGTCAGATTGCATTTTTGAAATTCACTAGCTGTGACAATCAGGCTTTAGTAGGGTGTATTCCAATTGCTTCTGTAGCTGTTGATTTGAACCTGAAATCATAAAAATTGGTCAGTCATCTCATAAGATGTATAGCAATAAGATAATGAATTTTCAAGAGTCTACAACAATTTTAAATGCCTGTACAAAAAAAGTGTGGAAACTTATTGAATGCACCATGTAGATGTTTATTGTGCTGTAGAGGTAAATAGGGTAGAGGTAGGTCATTGTTAGTTCAATTCTCACGGGGTCTGCCTTGTGCCTAACTAAGTTAAATTTGGTAAATGACTACATGACCTGGGTTTTAAAAAATATAGCAAAAATACTTTTTGAAATAGAGAAATATTTTTAAGTTCGTAAATGTCTATAATGATAATTTATATAAACACTCCAACAAATTCTTTATCATATTTACCAACCCCTCCGCTCGGGCAGGATATGACACAAGGTCAATTTTTAAGCGGAGTTTAACAGGTTTAAATTCAGAGTTTTCCTTCTCATAGACTAATTGCCTCACCAAGGCTGAAGAACCTAGTCTGCCCTAATATTTACCCATAGAATAGGAGGGAGAATAATTGGATTCATACCTTTCCCAAGGGTATTAGTGCTATGTGAAATGCAATCAGTCTCGTCCAGGATTTGAACTTGAGTCACCGTGTCCATTTCCTACGACGATAACGATTACACCACGGGCACTTCCAACAAATTCTTTATCATGTGTTAATTCTCTTCCTTTCCGCTGCTCTGTTTGTGGGGCTTAGAATATGCTGACTTTACCGCCCCCCCCACCCAGGCGCTGAAGTTTAAGGCCTTTCTCCTGCCAAAAAATCAGGTGTCCTGGGTATGACACGAAACTGCATCTGATTGATTTGAGGCTCTAGTTCTGGAAATATGGGGAGTGTAGAGCTTCCTCTTCATTGCCATTTCTCCCAGGTATTCTCAGAGCCAGAGTTGTAGTACCTGTTAGAGTCCCATATATGACTCAAATAGATCTGTTTAAAACTTATTTGTCTTTGATAGGACTGTGCCCCCCCCCAAAAAAAAACTTCTTGGAAAAAAACTACACAAAAATATATATATGAATTTACAATGAATGTTATTCTCTAACCTCTAGGCATAAAATAATCTGAGACACGTTGACATGTCATTAAAATCATTTAGTTATGTTCTATTCTGTAAGATATTTTATTCATATATTTATTCAAACTGTATTTGTTTATATTCACTCATAAAAGCAAAGAATCGGTTTATTATATTTATAATAGTATAAGAAAAAAAAAAAAAACAGCAAAAAAAACCCTGATGTATATTAGTTATTCACAAGAAGTATATAGATAAGGAAAATATATCTTTTGTATATATAAATTACAAGTTATGTCCCTCCATGGCTATATTTGTCCATTGTCAATTGTATTCATTTTATGAAAAACCTGCTGCCCTACCCACTGATGTTTAAGGGAATACTGGGACAATCCTGGTTAATTCCCCACCCCATACCCCCAATCTTAAGTTGAATTTAAGTAAATGTTTGTAACCATGTGGAAGGTGTGGGAGTAGAATTTGTAATGCACGAATACCCTAACATACACCAAGTTTATTTGGGAAATATAGTATAACCCATATTTTTTTTTTTTTTTGTAAAAAGTTAATTTACTTCTAAACCAAAATTACCAGCATTTTTCTTATTTCTTGTCAAACATTGCATCATGAAAACAAATATTATAAAGTATGATTTATTACCAAAATCTCTAGTATTTAAACCTGGTAACAAAAAATATGAAGTTTTAGCTATTTCAAAATAATTTTCTACCTCTTTTTATATACAATTTTAGTTTTTGCATTGCAATTACAGTTTCAACACTGTAAAGTTTGGTTATAAATAATACCTAAAAAAAAAAAAAAAAAATGAAATGCAGTTTCTTCCAGGCAGCGGTTGTATCGATACTGCTATATGGATACTATTTACCAACCCCTCCGCTCGGGCAGGATATGACACAAGGTCAGTTTTTAAGCGGAGTTTAACAGGTTTGAATTCAGAGTTTTCCTTCTCCTAGACTAGTTGCCTAACCAAGGCTGAAGAACCTAGTCTGTCCTACTATTTACCCATAGCTGGAGGGAGAATAATTGGATTCATACCTTTCCCAAGGGTATAAGTGCTATGTGAAATGCAATCAGTCTCGTCCAGGATTTGAACTCGTGTCGCCGTGTCCAATTCCTACGACGATAACGACTACACCACGGGCACCACTGCTATATGGATGCACTACATGGACGCTAACTAAACGGCTGGAGAAGAAACTAGACGGCAACTACACAAGAATGTTGAGAGCAATATTGAACAAGTCCTGGCGACAACACCTCACGAGACACCAACTATACGGCCACTTGCCTCCCATCACGAAAACTATACAAGTTAGACGAACCAGATACGCAGGACACTGCTGGAGAAGCAAGGACAAGCTTGTAAGTGATGTACTCCTATGGACCCCCACATATGGCCAAGCAAAAGCAGCTATGTGAAGACACAGGATGTAACCCTGAAGACCTGCCAGAGGCGATGAATTGATAGGGAGAAGTGGCGAGAGATGGTCAGGGATATCTGTGCTGGCGGCACAACATGATGATGATGATGATAAATAATACCTAATATCCATTTTGATTATATAGTGTTTTACTAGAAGTAATAAAATTCTGATATTTTTTGTTTAGAAAACAAGTTTTTGTGATTTTTTTTTTTGATTTTTTTATAGAGGTGTACTTATTTATGGGTGATACTGTATATAGCTATTTGATATTAACAAAAAATTGCCTTCCTAGGGCAGTGGGGCCTTAGTCCCCTTCTAAGTACTCTCCTTTAGTTAATTCTTGACACCTTCAGCTCACTAAGGAACACTGACCAAAACACTAGCTGTAAGCATTACACCTGCACCACATCCATTCCTAAGACAAAAAAAGCACCAACTGATTACGACCAGTTAGTTGATAATCCACAGCTGAATACAAAACCATCCCATTGCTCATATAAATGGAGACAAGTCCTTCAACACCTTTGGACCTCATACATACTTATCCCAGCATCCTTCCCACTTTTTAAAACAATCTTCAAATTTCACTTTTGTCATTGCCCCCTGCTCCTTCATTTCGTCTCATCTTCTCCACAGTTTTAGCAGTAACTTTTCTACTTTGATAAAAACCATGTAACTAGAGTAGTGAAGAATCTACTCACCCAATTGTTGGGAATGTAACAGTTGTACAGCACACAAGCTCTTTCAATGGTGTCCTACTGCCAACTGATTAACACCAAGGGAGAATCTCTGTTCACACATGTGCAGCAAGGTCCCTTCTAATTGGTTGGCAACTTAAATAAAGGCTGTGATAAAGGCTAAGATATTCGCCATAAGACTTTACATATCCCATCCTATCAGCTTTTTTTCAGCCTCAACATAAAGATTAATGAGCCTTACTCTGCTAGTCTTACTCATGATGTGTTTGAAGGGGTTTTGAAGTTAATTTTTCCTTCTCTTAGACAGGTTGCCCTTGCAAGGCTAGTGTGTTGAAAGGCCAAAGGAATTACTGTGAAAAAAAAAAAAATGAATTCATTGTTAATTTCTGTCTTGGTAACTACAGCTTCAGTTTTGTAACTTTTTCAACCTCACTTTGTGTGTATATATCATCATCATCGTGTCTTGTATGAGGTTGTTTGCGATTCCCTTTGTACTAATGTTCCTAGAAGGCATGAATCCATCTCGTCCTCCCCAAGCTGTAGGAAAATTGTAGGGTAGAGTGAGCTCTCTGGTCTTGGTGGGGTCAATTCATACAGAAAGCACCAATTCCTGCCAGATCATTCAAATTAAACAGTGATGTGCCTGCCCAGTTTGATAGCCACTTAGTAACAGTAGGTATTGTAAACAATCTGAAACTTGTGTGCAAATGAAGCAAAGCTTAGAATATTACAACTAATTAATAGAATTTAATAAAATCTTTGAATATTTTTCTCAAATTCTTCTTAATAATATACGTGGTGCATTCAATAAGTTTCCACACTTTTTTTGTACAAGTATTTAAAATTGTTGTAGACTCTTGAAAATTCAGTATCTTATTGCTATACATCTTATGAGATGACTGGCCAATTTTTATGATTTCAGGTTCAAATCAACAGCTACAGAAGCAATTGGAATACACCCTACTAAAGCCTGATTGTTACAGCTGGTGAATTTCAAAAATGCAATCTGGACGTGAGGACACTTTAGAAGAATGATATGCAATAAAATTCTGTTTTAAACTAGGAAAAAATGCCACAGAAACATATAGAATGCTTCAGACAGCTTTTGGAGCATTTTACATGAATCGAGCATGAGTTTTTGCGTGGCATAAGAGATTCAAGGAAGCAAGGGAGCCTGTGAGGGATGATGAGAGGTGTAGGAGGAGTAAGGAAGTCAATAGACCAGAGTTGATTGGCCAAAGGGTTAGGGTTACTATGTTGAGGTTTTAAGGCATTTCAGGAAGAGATTCCTAGGGAAGAGGCCAGCACTCTTCAAATCAGGTCAGTGGCATTTCCACCAGGACAATGCACCAGTCCACAACTCCGTCCTTGTCACAGACTATTTGACCAAGATGGGCATCAAGTCAGTTCGTCACCCTCCCTATAGTCCAGACGTTGCTCCCTGTGACTTTTGGTTATTCCCTAAGCTCAGAGACTGTCGTTATAAGACAATTGAGGAGATGAAAGAGGCTGTGATAGTCACTGACACGAGGAGTTCCATGGGGCCTTCCAGAAGTTGTTGGAACGGTACAACAAGTGCATTGCAACTGGAGGAGATTACTTTGAAGGTGTCTAGAGTTTCATGTGTGTATTATGAATAAAAGTGTCCATACAAAAAAGTCTGGAAACTTATTTGATGATCCTCGTAGATTTTATAAAACTAAATGGATTGAGATTATATTAGTTTTTGTTAATAGATGTCAATATGTCTACAAATTTTGTTATTAATTGTACATGTCAATTACAACTTTAGATAAAGAAGTTGATTTCCTTGCAGTGTATCTTCATTATAAAGTGTGGAGGTACTCATAGTGTAACAGTTTTTATCATTGAAAATGAATTTGGTGACTTTAGTTCAAACCCTGGATGAGGCTGTTTCCATTTCACATAGTGCTAATATCCTTGGAAAAGGCATAAATTCAACTAATCTTCTCACAGCTATGGGTAAATAGTAAAGCAGACTGAGCTCTTTAACTTTAGATGATTGTCGCTGCCTCCTACCAGACAGGACTTGACACTAGGTCAAAAGCCTGAAGGCCAATTAAAGTGGGTATAAAGGGGAGGGGAAGGTCGGGAATGAGCCAAGACTCGAACCCTGTTGGTCATTGACCCACTAAGTGCAATGTGGGTCTAATGAGACGAGCAGTATCACGGACCCAAATCTAGATCCGGGCACGTATGCCAGAATATAACTTGAACTAGACCGTGAGGTCTAGTGCTATACAAGATGTGCATAGGAGTCAAAAAAGCAGCTTGCCCACCTGAAGGTGGCCCAGTCGAAGCTGGGGGCCTTTCGGCCTTGAATCTGCCATTGATCGATCTCCCATCTGGCACGAATGCCGGATGGCCCAGCCAAAAGGCTGGGTGGAGGGAGCTCTTTTAGTATGACAACCAGTCTAGGAGAAGAAAAACTCTTTGTTCCACTCAGTTGTACTCCTTGTGTTGCATCTTGCTCCAGATACAAATGAGTATATTTAGTTACTTGAAACGATATGATTGATTTAAAAAAGACTGGCATTCAATAACCCAACAAAGGTTGACATGCCAGAAAACCAACCTTTTCCTTACCTAATTAGTTGTAATTTACTAAGTGTTTTGCTTAGGTGCGGCACAAGGTCGTATGAATGGGGCACCCAATGAGACTCAAACTCACTCATGAAGGCACCACCAGAGGTGCCCTCCTTACCTAATTAATGATGTTCGATTAAACATGAATAATTATTTTAGTAGGACAAAAAAAAAATCATTTTTTTTTCTTTTAAATTTTCAGTTTGGAACGTTAAATTCTTATTATTTCCATCCAGTAGCAGTATGCATTCCCACAGATTATTGTCTGTGGCTCTCTTGTAGAGAGCCCTTCTTTCTTGATAAAGAAATCTTTTTATGTTAAAACCTTCGCATGCATGCATATTAAATTTTTCAGCTCTGTCTCTAGAGAACAGACAAACTTTTCTTTGTTATTAATATGGTTTAGTTTCTTTTTAATGGCATATCAAGCTTTGTTGGTTAGTTAATGCCAAAGCTATCCTTATAGTAGAATAGTAGTGGTACTATTTAACCCATAGTTGGGAGAGAATAAAGGGGTTCATACCTTTCCCCAAGAGTATTAGTCTGAGAGTGAATTTAATAGTGAGACTGGAGTTTGAACTTGCTTACTAAGATGTTGTAATTTATTATGTTAGTCACTATACCGAAAGGATACCTCCCTAAGTTAATTAATATAGATTTAAATGTAATTGAAGAACAAATTGAGTAATTTTGGCTTGTTTATAAAAGCAAAAAAAAAAAAAAATTCCTCTAAATCTTGCTAACATTTAAATCTTGTTGATGGAGATCTTCTAATTTTGGGTCTCCTGCTGCTTCATGTTTATTCACAGGACAGTCAGTTCAGTCTTGTATTCATAAGATCTGCTTTTTGTTTGTGTGTGTGTCTGTCTGTGTGTGTGAGGCAGACAAGGGTAGTGGAGATTCCAAAAATACTGTCTCTACCTTTAAAAGGTTGTGGGGAGCGGGAGGTTCAAAATGTCCTGACATTTTCTCCCCACCTTTCTCTCTCTCTTCTGTGAATCAGCATGTGTCAGTTAAAATTTTTAGCTGCCAGGCCCAGTCTGGACAATTTAAACACCATCGCTGCAATCAGTACTGCTGCTTTTACTATGACTACTGCATCATTAACTGACATTATTACTACCTATTTATTTAGCCATACATGGTTGGTTCTTTTACATAATTCTGTTTAAGCTGTTTGGCGTTCTATTTTTCTTTCTTTTTCTTTTTTAATATTTTGGTCAGGTTTATCTTTAAAGTGCAAAGCAGAAACAAACAAACAAACAAAAGCAATAACAACAACACTCAAGCCTAGCTGAAAACTAGCTGTATAGGTGGGATTTTACATTAAGCATAAATGTATCTCTCCCATTTTTTTTACTGCAACAATAAACAGTTAAAAACCAAATAATGTTTTTGCGAAGATTTAATGTATAATAAACATAGTTAAGTGGTTAATGTTTATGGCTTTCTGTTGGCTATTGCTCATGTTACAAATTTAAACATAGCTGCTTAAATTTTAAAAAGTTGATTTTATGGTGACTGGAAAAATAAGTCACTGGAAAAAATGTCATTACTTTGATAATCTAGCTAGGAATTTTTCTACTAGATGTCCTTGTTATAGAGTTAAACAAAAAGACAGATTTAGTTTTGCTAACCTGATCAACTCAACACAAAGTAAAGGTCTGTTTTAACCTTACATTTGCAATGTAAATTGAATCCTTGCTAAAAAAGGTTAAATGTTTTGGAATTTTCTAAAATGAATATGCTAAAAACATACCCTGTATCCCATTTAATGATCAGAAAAAAATCTGGCTCAAGGTATCCGTCAGTTACCGTAATTAGTTGTATATAACATGTACCCCAACTTTCAGCTCCAAAATTCTGGAAAAACATCTCTTGTATAATATGCATTGACTTTTTTGAATTTGTAGCAGGTAAATTTATACTAAATTTAATATTAGTTTGATTTTTTTTATCTGATTTATATCAACTAAAAATAAGAATTTATATAGTTTATATAATGTTTCCAAACAAAAAATTTATACTGTGTTTTGAAAGACAAAACTTATACAGTATTTTGACCAAAAGCAAGGGCATGTTCCCATGAAAATTTAACAAACTTTTGGTTAAAATAAATTCACTATAGAAGAAACAAATTATGAACAAATAAACATTCTAGTAGCTATTTCTCTGTAATGGTATAAAACAGAAGTGTTTGTTACATATTAGTTTGTCTTGACCATAGATATAACTTCGTTTCAATCATGCTGTCTTAAATATGGAGATTCATGTGGACCCCACAAAAGGGTGCTATTTGTCCTTGGGTTTAATACTAACCCTTAGTTTTTAGGCTTAAAAAGCTTGATAAAAGTGTGAATATACACATATAATTATGGCCTCTTACTTCCTATCACAGAAATCATCCAAGTAAGATAAAGAAAACATGCTGGAAAAATAAGGACAAAATCATGTGATATTCTTGTATTGGCTCCTACACATGGATACACCAGTGTTGGCTGACTATTAAAAAGCCTTAAGAAATGCCACATTAATCAAATTATGATTATTTATAATTTGATTAGTGTACAATAAATTTCTCATTCATAACTTTTGTTTGTGTCTCATGATAAAACCTACTTTTTTGTTGCTAGATGTCTTTCTCTAAAAGAAGCATATATTCAATGGTGTTGAGATATTTAAGATTATGTTAATTTATAATTCATAATACTCATACAAGAAAACATTAAGTTCTGTTCAAGAAGAAATCCAAGAAATACCTCTCAATCAAATAACAACTTTATTGATGTGTAACAAAACAGGACAAAAAGGATGTGTGTTATAATCATAGAAAATAAACATGGTCCATTTTACCTGGTTGGCAATTAATGTCTTTTCTTTGTGCCATTGGTGTAAAATCTTTGGTAACCTGAAGAAGGGTATCAATAAATAGATAAAGTTGTATCTTACTTAGCCATGTTTACTGAAAGAGATCGAACTTTGTGTCTTTTTCTTGTTGCTATTGCAACTACATATATTGCCTCTATATGATGGTTTAGAAAAATCCTTCTTCTGATAAGCATAGATAATCCAACAATGACATCAAACTGTAAGGATAATTGTGATCTTTTCAGATTTTTCTTGTTTTTATTATGAATTGTGTGCAAAAATAAATATCTAATTTGTGCGGCATTTAATGGCTGGCGATGATGAAGAAATAGATCATATATCATCATCAAAGTGTGCTGACAGCAAAGATTCCCTTGAATTTCTCTCACTACCAGTCCCAATGAGTCATTGTTTTTGGTAAGTCATCTAGAAAGCATCAAATGTCTGTACATTGATGAATGTAAGATTTTGCTGGTTGGTCAACACTGGTGTGTCCATGCCTTGGAGTCCATTGGAAAATATTGCTTATGAGTTTGTCCTTACTTCTCCAGTAGTGTCCAACATGTTTTGCTTGTCTTAATTGAATGATTTTTGAGATGGGCAGTAAGTGGCCCTATAGCTGCTGTTTTGTCAGGTGCTGCTTCGAGGATTTGCTATATCTTTGGCTCTCTGTATCTCTGTCTAACCCTCTGTGTCTGTGAACCTTCTATATTGGCCTCTTATCCTTTCTCATAGCAGACTCATTCTCCCTATTATATACCCAGGGGTAGGGGAACAATCCTATTTCCAGATATTCGGCCACCCAAGACTGGACATAAAAAATGGTAGACAACAGTCTCCAGGAGACCCTTAAAGGTGTTATGATAAAATTTTTTAAGTCATCAATCCACTTTTATTTGACATCTATGTTTTATACTAGCAAGAAAGAATTAGTGAGTCTCATGCAATTATGTTTCAGCCTCAATATGGGCATACACACATACATAGCCAGAGTCAACCCACAACCATCTGTATGTATACACCCGCATGCACATACATACACACATACATGCACTGATGCCCACCCATATAGAGCTAAATCTGTATACTACGATCAGTAGTGTTATAATAGTATTACTGATATGGCTACTGCCTGAAAGAATTGGAGTGTCCCTGTGGTGTAATGGTTAAAGCGATGGACTGCGGAATCGTAGTAAGCGAGTTCAACCTCCAGTCGTGCTATTAGATTCACTTTCAGACAAATACCCTTGGGAAAGGTATAAACCCCCTTCTCGTCCCAGCTATGGGTTAAATAGTACCACTACTGTTTATCTAGAAGGGTGGATTTGACATTAAATAACTTACAAAGGTTAATATGCCATTAAACAAAGAAACCAAACCTGAAAGAATTCTTGTTTTTATTTCATCAGAGAGATCAGATTTCCAGATGGTTGTTAACTTGTCAAGTCCATACTTTACCTATATGTATGTTGACAACATTTTTCAGTAGATGAGATATTACTACTGAGATATTAGTTTGCTATGTGTTCCTGTATGTATATAAATTTTTATTGTTCTTTTTTTTTTTTTTTAAATTAAATTTTTTTTTTCTTGAATGATAGATTTAGCCTTTGGTCATGAAATTCACCTGACCTTAATCTCATCAAGAATCCTGGAGGCATAATGAATGGACTTGTTCAAAATGTCATCCTGTCTGAATAACAGTTGCATCCTTGGCAGCATTTGACATGGGTAATTGGTGAACTTTTATAAGAATCTAAAAAATTGGGTTGGACTTTATGGAGATATCTCGAAAGAAATTAAATGATTATTTGTAGTATGTTGATTTAATATTGTTTGCTGAAAATGTTGGTTTTATTATGAGATGTTATTTTATGGCCTAATGTCAAGTCACTCTGAAAGTATTGGTTCTGATCATGTACATTAGTCATTAACCTGCTCAATAGGGGGTGTCCTCGTGGTGTAATGGTTAAAGCGATGGACTGCGGAATCGTAGTACGCGAGTTCGTACTCCAGTCGCGCTATTACATTCACTTTCTGGCAAATACCCTTGGGAAAGGTATGAACCCCCTTATCCTCCCAGCTATGCGTTAAATAGTACCACTACTGTTCTTCTAGGAGAATGGCTTTGGCATTAAATAACCTACAAAGGTTGATATGCCATTAAACAAAGAAACCAAACCAAACCTGCTCAATACTTAAAAGGGTCACCATTTTGCAGGTACCCTAAGTAGCCTGAAGCCTGCATGCCAGACTGAGCAGTTCTTAGTATATAACTCGATGAGGTTATTTTTATTGTTTTTCTTATGAATTCTGTTTGGGTTTTTTTTTATTCCCTATAACTAAAGAATTTAAACTCTTATAGTTATTTATTAACTCTTCATTCTCTATCATACATTGTTTAAAAGAAATGCTAGAAGTAGTACAGTTTTGGCATTAGTGTCTTTGGAGGAGTTACCAGAACAAAGTTAATGTCAAACTACCTTAAGGACTCCAGCTGCTGGGTTTAAATTAAGATTTTTCCTTCTCCTAGACTGGTTGCCCACTAAGGCTAGAGAGCTATATCTACCCTACTATTTCACTTATAGCCTTAGGTACTCCAGCTGCTGGTTTTGAATTAAGATTTGTCTTTCTCCTAGACTGGTTGCCCACTAAGGCTAGAGAGCTATATCTACCCTACTATTTCACTTATAGCCTTAGGTACTCCAGCTGCTGGTTTTGAATTAAGATTTGTCTTTCTCCTAGACTGGTTGCCCACTAAGGCTAGAGAGCTATATCTACCCTACTATTTCACTTATAGCCTTAGGTACTCCAGCTGCTGGTTTTGAATTAAGATTTGTCTTTCTCATAGACTGGTTGCCCACCAAAGCTAGAAGACCCAGTCTGCTATACTATTTTGCTTATAGCTTAGGGGAGACGAAATGGATTCATGTTTTTTTTTTTTTTTTTTTTTTTTTTTTAAAGGGCATTTGGGTGAACTGAATGCAAATTGACTTCAACTTTAAATAGCCTAAACTGAAATATCACATTTATAAACATTAAAAAAAAGAACAAAGTTCACTGCATTTAAAAGATTATTAAAAGTAAGAAAAAAATCACTTTTTGTGACCACTTACATCTCAGATGTAGAATAATGGAAAAAAAAAGGTTTTTAGAACTGAAAGGGGAGTTTCAGTGATGTTGTTGCTAATGTACTGGACTGCAACATTGTTGTGAGTTCAAACTTCAGTCATGCTATTATATTCACTTATAGACTTTGGAAAGGCATGAACACTCTTTCTTATCCCTACCCAGCTATGGCTTAAATAGCACCTCTACTGTCCTACAAATATGGCTTTGGAATTAAATAAATAGTGGTTGATATGTGAATTAAAACAAAGAAACTGAAACTGAGAACTGAATATCTTTATTTTTATCTGGCCTATTTGAATTCTGTTCAGCCGATTCCATTTTCCAGGTTGGTAACCATTGTACCAATCTACCCCTGTTGACTGAATAAAGAATTCAATTCAAACTTACCATTAGGTTATTGATTATAATGGCCACCTGAAGATTGGTGCCTAAAATGTTGTAGGGGGTGTCCTCGTGGCATAATGGTTAAAGCGATGAACTGCGGAATCGTAGTAAGCGAGTTCGTATTCCAGTCGCGCTGTTACGTTCACTTTCGGGCAAATACCCATGGGAAAGGTATGAACCCCCTTATCCTCCCAGCTATGCGTTAAATAGTACCACTACTGTTCTTCTCGGAGAATGGCTTTAGCATTAAATAACCTACAAAGGTTGATATGCCATTAAACAAAGAAACCAAACCAAACCTAAAATGTTATAATCATAATAACAGCTAAAATAAGAACACTTGTTTTGGGTATCTTATGTTATAATAATAATTCCTCAGCTGAGAAATTCAGAAAAAGTAAGCACAGACAAGCTTGTTATTTCACTTCTTGTGAGTTTTTCACACCAGCTTTAACTGGTGGTCTTTCTCTAGAATCTGAGTGACAGTGAGTCTCCTTAGGTCTCCAGGACTCTTCTCAGTATTCTATATGATCTTTGTAATGGTGTGGTCTCATTTCTTCTTCTGATGGCTAATTCCTTAAGTCTTTTTTTCTAAGCCTCTTGGAACTGTTTCTCGGGCACCAACTACAATTAATATCACCATCACTTTCATGTTCCACAACTTTTTCAGCTCTCCACCAACCGTTTGTCTATCACTTCTCAATCTTGTGCCCAGTGGGTGTTATCATTCTGACTGCCTGGTCCTAGGAGGCTGTCACCCCCAGGCAATACTTGCTTGCAGGGCTAAGTTCATCACCTGCCACCTGAGTCACCCCAAAAGGGGAATACTAATGGGATCAAGCATTTTTTTGTGATGGCTGCACATGAGTCTCAATTTGTGCATATCCCTCACAATAGAAATGACCTTAATTTTTTATTTATTGCGGACTTTTTGCTCTCATCTTGGTAGTTTTTTGTGTTATTTCTTCCTTCACTACGTTTCGACCAAATTTCACCTCTGGCCTTCATCAGGTGATTTTACCGCGACCTCAGATAGGAATGCTGAGTCTTGTAACCGTATTCCCAGTAATTACTGCCTTCCACAGGGCCCGTGGCACAGCGGATAGAGGCGTTGAGTCTCTACGGTTCTAGGTGAGCATTGTCAGAAGATAGCGGTTTCAAATCCTACCCAAGCCGGCCAGAGGTTTACTTGGTCAAAAAACGTGGAAGGCAGTAATTAATAAAAAATTAATTCTCAGATTAAGAAGCCTCATCTCAAAATGATTCCAATTAAAGACAAGTACAGAAATGACCTTGTGTCAAATCTGACCCAAAAGGAGGTCAAATAAATATCCAACTATTTCTTTATCTTTTCACTTTCTTTCATTTTCACCCTGTGATCCACTCGAATAATAAAATCCAATAGGTGACTTCTTTTTTTTTTTCTTTTTTTGCTAATTAATGCCAGATCTTGACTTCTGGTTGGTATTGTGGGATCTGTTTATATTTCAAAATTCCAGAGAATTTTATGGGTCTCATTTTCTAGGACAAATTCTGATTTAAACATATACCATTTGTTTGTATTATCGAATTTTAATCTTTTGTGCAATTCCCAGTGGATTACCTTTCCCATCTTGTTGTGTTTAGTCTTGTATTCCTTTTGTGTCTGTTGGTTGCATTTGCATATTATTAACCATCTCATCTGTGTCCATGTTACCTATACATACTATTTTGGTTCATATTATCAATTTTTGCCTTTTGCCTTGATATAATTGGTCCTTATGGCATTAGTTTGTGCTGCTATTAAAAGAGATTTTTCTTTTTCTTCATCATCATCGTCATTATAGTAGTTGACATAGTAGGCAGATACAGTAATTGACTTTAACAATGATTTGTTTATTCACCTGTGATTAATTTCCTACATAGCTGATTAACCTTGGCTTAGAAAATATAGCTGTCGTGAAAGTTTTTTTTTTTTTTTTTTGCAAAGATCCTTGTTGAGTGATGTCTGTCTCTGGAGTTTTTCTAAACCTGTCAAAACCTCCCCTATCTATTGGTTCATTCACTCTTTTTTTTTCTCTTTAAACTGCAGGAATAAAAATTCCTTCTTCTCTATCTTTTAAATCCTTTTACAGAAAGACCTGAATTTTTTACTCAACAAAGAACATGGCAATACATGTGACAGGGATTGGCATTTTAGTTCAGATCTGTTTATCAACTCTAGTGATATATATTCCCGTTCCCCACAAGGGTGTAATGTTTATCAAGCTTGTTTTGCAGATCAATTACTACGAAGAACTAGGGTTGGCTGAAAAGTTTACTAAAATTTCTTTGATCTTGCAGGATGCAAGGTAAAGGGCACCAAGTAAAAGTCAGATGGTTGACAAGCCTCATGAACCATTACACCATGATGCATTAAAGAACTAAGTTTAGCATTAATGTGGCACAATATGCCACATAGTGAGGATCAAACTCACTACAAGGGTAGGCTGAAAAGGTCCATATAATGTCATAATATCTGCTGTTGATGACTTTTTTTTACCAATGGAATACAAGCACTGCAATCTTGATGGAAGTAGTGTTTGGATCACAACAGAGACTATGTTGAAAAATAAACCTCATTTTGTCACAATGTAAGTACCTTGGTCAGCCACTAAACTTATAAACCTAATGTCTCCATCCACCTATTAGATACTACTCACTACTATTATGTATGATTTTTTACCTCAGCTCATGTTTTTTTTTTTGTCTACTCTACAACATTGAGCAAAAGCTCTTTGTAGAGACTCTGATGCATGAAAAAAAAATGAAGATTTTAAGAGACAACCTCCATTGCAACAACTACCCAGACAGTATAACATCCACTCCAAGAAATATGGGTTGAACAACAGAGAACAATGCCCAAAAACTCACCTCAGTCTGTCTGCTCTATATTGAAGGTCTATCCTAAAAGATTTATAGTCCATATGAATATCAGGACAATATTCAGGAGTGGCATGACTCTTCTGGGTTAAGCTCCCAATTGAATACTATGTGACCAAGAATTGCGTGTACGCCATCCTATGCAGTTGTGGTAAAGTATGTAAAGGCAAGATATGCCACCCACGAAAAGTAAGGCTGGAGGAACATTGAAAAGCAGTATATCAAGGGGAGGTTGAAAAGTTGGGTATGGTTGACCCTAAATGGAAAGAAAAAGAAAACCATCTGCCTTCATGGGATGAAGTTAAAATGATAGGGAAGAATGTTGGAGAATAAGATGTCTTAAAGAAGCAGCACACATGTTGGGCTATAGTGATCTGCTGTGCTGACCAAGTACAGAGATTAATATAATTTGGGAACCGTTAATTAAAAAAGATTGATGAAAAAAAATTGAGATATGAGCTAAGGTAAAAAAAAAATTATACATAGTAGGAGTTTGAAGTATCTCATAAGTAGATGGAAACATTATATATAAAGTAAGTTGAGTAAGTTAGCTGCATTTAAGTATGCAGTAAAAGAGTTGCAAGTACATAAGTCTATTTAACATCAGTCATTTGTTTGTGCACAGTTAAATGGTCAAACAGTTCTATCAGACCTATGTTTGTCAACATGATTTTTAATGCCAAGAAAAAAAATG
>CAUZXS010000319.1:137500-160000 GCA_963585895.1 Sepioteuthis lessoniana | reverse complement strand
AGTATGCAGCATCATTGTGTAGTTCCCATCTAGCTTTCCTCCAGGCTTTTCATTAAAGTCCAAGTGGTGCAACCATACCATAGTACTGACATAACTACAGCTTGGAAGAATTCTTGTTTTATTTTATCAGTGAGATAAGATTTCCATATGATTATTAACCTGTCAATAGCAGTCCATGTTTTACCTATGTGTATGTTGACATTGCTTTCAGTAGATGAGATATTGTTACCAAGGTATATGAACTGGTCACTTATGTCAGAGGCTTACCATTTAATGAGAAGATGGCACCATCTTTTTTAAAGTACATAGACTCTGTTTTTTCTAAGTTCATATAGAGACCAATGTCTATTGCTGACTACTCTAGGCTATGCAGCAAAGATTTGGCTTGAGCAGGTGTATTTGAAGAAGTGCTTGATCATCTATGTAGTCTGAATCAACATTAGTTTCTGTGAGGTATCATTTGCTTCTTGCCTTTTTTCTAGTGTGAGACCATTTTCTTTCATTAGATCTATTGATGTGTGTAGTATGTGTATTAATTTTAAAATTTAACATTGAAATAACGATGTGTGTATAGTTGAGCTGCTTATATAATAAAGTAGTGATGTCTAGATAAGTCAGTGCCTACTTGAAAGAAAATTGCAAAGCTGGCTTTGATAGTTTTTAAACTAAATATTTTTGGTTAAATTCAGGATTTGTTAAATGCAGCACCCTCCATTCTCACCTGACCAGTTTTTTCTTGTTTCCTAAACTGAATATTTGTCTCATTCATACCATATCAAAAGAGGTGCTTTAACCAATGGAAAACTTGCTGGAATAAGAGTTGAATGTAAAGAAGACTATTTTAAAGAAAATTAATGTTCCATCCACTGATCATTTCTGTTGATCTCAGTACTGAACCTAAATTTTAACCTAAAATAATTGTTTTTATTTCCAATGAGGAAATGAAGGCTCTCTTTGAGAGGAGGTCTTTGATTATAAGCAATAATCAGCAAGAAGCTACAAGATATAACTAATCCTACAGAATTTTAATTTCCAAACTTTAAAAGAAAAAAACTAACAAAAGTCTTACTAAAAATAATCATTTTTATTTAATTAAGAATTATTAACTAGTTTTGGAGGTCGTTCTTAAAGCTGACATCTTAAATAATTATTATTGTTTAATTTGGACTAACAATTGGACAATCAAAACTGGATCATTAAATGATAAGCTGTTCTCTTATTCATCAGCATTGTGCATCATTTTTATATTAGAATTTGTCGAATGAATTTTGCACTTAGTGAACTTTGTTCTGTTTCTTTTATAAGGATCTGAGATTTACTGATTTGCAGTACTGAAGACATTAGCCAAGGGCAAAATGAATAATAGTGTTTCTTATAATGTCAGAAATTGCAAATTATGAGTTAAACTTGATAGTTTGGTTTGGGAGGGATAAGGGTGTTCATGCCTTTCCGAAAGATATTAGTCTGAAATTGAATGTAATAGCATGACTTGAGTTCAAACTGGATGTCATAGTCCAGCATGTTAACCAATATGCCACGGAGACTCCCCAAACCTGATAGTAATGACAATTTTGTACATTAGAAAAATGTATTCCCAAAGTTTCTTAGACCAGTTTCAACTGAGCTGTTTATAATCTGAATCGGTCAGGAAATACTTTTTGCCATTATCCCCAAACAAATATATTCAGGGATGCCATTACCCAGGAGATTTGAAAAGCACAAAAAGAAAATATTGAGATTTAAAATAATTATTTTTAGTTTTTTTTTTTTTTATGAAACTAAAGTAAACAAAATTATAAACAATTTTAATCTACAGTAATTTATCCCCATTTTCTGACTGCTGATATCAATATTTCTCTTGTTAGACATCTTGTTTTAAGAAGGAAAACACATGGGAGTTATTTACTAAGCTTAAAATTGGTCAGTTGAATGAGGTGACCCATGTTTGTATCTATGGACTAGGCCAATAAGAACTGTTTCTGTGATCAGTTACCAAGTCCAAGCTTATCTTGTCTTTTTGCTGTGTCTTGCCTGAAGAAAAGTTTACAGCTCAGGGAGATGAATGGATACTACATGTTAATCACATCTCAAAAGCTGAGAATAATGGGTTTTATACAGAGGGTTGCTCTGCAATAATACCAGCAAGATAAAAAAATGATTTTGTAAACGCTATGAAACTCTCCATGAGAACAAGGTACCATTACTTATTTACAACTTTCATTACCAGTAATCGCTGTATATGTGTTTAAAGAAAAGGTTTCTTGTTAAAATTACTCAGGCTAATACAGCTATGGGTTTACAGCCAGCTTCCCCAACCAGATTTAAGATTGAAGAGTGGGAAAACCAGAGAAATTAGGTTTCCATCTTTTGGGAATTGGAGACTTTAAGGCTGGTGTAAGTTTTCAATAAATCTATTTTTTTTTTTAACCTACATACTTATATGTATCAACCAACTTGCATATACATTCGCACTTGAGTACACGCTCACCTTCATATGAATTAATTACTGTTCAGACGTGTGCATCCACATAAATCCATATGTGTTTGTGTGATATATACCAATAAGCATATATATATATATAATATATATATATATATATTGTGCATAATGTGGACTGCCTAATGGCTAACAAAGTTGTATATTGCATACCAATGTTATTGGTCAATGTTTGAGTTTTAAAAAAAAGTAAGATTTTTTTGTTTTTTAATAATAATTTTCAAGGTAGGCAGGTTTGGAAGCTTAGTACAATATAATATGGTAAGAGAGACAACTTACCCCCTCAGGCAAAGCACTTGAAAACATGTCTAGCATACTGGATCACTTTGGCGGGAAAAAATGGCTGTGTGATAACAAAAATGTACAATAGTGCGAGGTGAGAATGACAGAACGAAAATGTACCATAGTGAGAGGTGAGTGTGACAGAACGAAAATCTACAATAGTGAGAGGTGAGAGTGACAGAACGAAAATGTACAATAGTGAGAGGTGAGTGTGACAGAACGAAAATCTACAATAGTGAGAGGTGAGTGTGACAGAACGAAAATCTACAATAGTGAGAGGTGAGTGTGACAGAACGAAAATCTACAATAGTGAGAGGTGAGTGTGACAGAACGAAAATCTACAATAGTGAGAGGTGAGAGTGACAGAACAAAAATGTACAATTGTGAGAGGTGAGTGTGACAGAACGAAAATCTACAGTAGTGAGAGGTGAGTGTGACAGAACGAAAATCTACAGTAGTGAGAGGTGAGAGTGACAGAACAAAAATCTACAATAGTGAGAGGTGAGAGTGACAGAACGAAAATCTACAATAGTGAGAGGTGAGAGTGACAGAACGAAAATCTACAATAGTGAGAGGTGAGTGTGACAGAACGAAAATCTACAGTAGTGAGAGGTGAGTGTGACAGAACGAAAATCTACAATAGTGAGAGTGACAGAACGAAAATGTACAATAGTGAGAGGTGAGAATGACAGAACGAAAATCTACAATGGTGAGAGTGACAGAACGAAAATCTACAATAGTGAGAGGTGAGTGTGACAGAACGAAAATCTACAGTAGTGAGGGGTGAGTGTGATGGTACAAAATGCTACATGTAATCTTTTTACTCTCATGATATGAATATGTTTGTAATCTTTAATTAGGTCTGGCACAAAACCAAATTAAAAAGGGCTTGCTATCCATCTTGAAAATCTGCATTAAAAATTCTGACACACACACACACATTATGTGTGTGTGTGTGTGTGTGTGTGTGTATATATATATATATATATATATAATGTCTGTAAAAAATTTCTTTCTTTTTTTTTTTTGTTGGCCCCAAGAAAAAAGGGACTCTGACAATGTAGTGAGCAAATTTGAACTCTAGTCATTCTATGAATTTTACTTTCAGACAAACATTCTTGGGAAAAGTATGAACTCTTTATCCCCTGTGCTATGGGTTAAATAGTACCACTACTGTCCTTCTACAAGAATGGCTTTGGCATTAGATACCCCACAAAGGGTGATATTCCATTAAATAAAGAAACTAAACCAGAATCTGTAGTAATCTCATGGTTATTTTAAAAATTATAAAGAAATCCAAATGAAAGTTATTTTGAAGAGCATAATCTTTCACACTCTTCTCAAAAAAAAAAAAAAAAAAAAAAAAAAAAAAAATTCAAGCCTCTAGATAATCATTTTGATTTTTGATTTAGAATTTTTAATATCATCATCATCATCATATCGTGCTGGCAGCACGGATATCCCTGACCCTCTCTCGCCACTCCTCCCTATCGTTCATCGCCCTAGGCAGGTCTTCAGGACAACAACCTGTATCCTCACATAGCTGCTGAATGTACGTTCGTGCTGGTCGTCCTGCTTTTGCGCGGCCGTGTGTGGGGATCCATAAGAGTACATCTCTTATGAGTTCATTGAGTTAAATTTCCCCAGATACAAATTCTACACTTTGATCCTTGGCAGAATTCTCAGAGATCAACACTTTTATCTTAAGTTGGGCATACAGATACTACACTCTGATCCTAGCAGAAGTTAAAAAAAAAGGGATGAACAAAGGAAGAAACAAAAACTCAGTGTTCAGTGTAGAAAAATATATGTGTATATTTGTACGTACATATTAGTTTATATTGATCTACGTACACAAAAGGTGTGACTACCTATGCTTAAATATATACTCGTAGATCATATCCGAATATGCCAATTGTCATCTCTGTACTGGTTCATGTACATATGAGCATTCATGTTTACTTTATATGCATTCATACAAATGTATACAAGATGACATATTTTTTTATATAAAAAAATATCTCTATGAAATACCATGTGACTTTAGAGAATCAGTCACTCAACCTTGTTTTGTTCATGAGACCATGTTGCTTATACATCACAGCTTCAAAATTTACAGAATTTGGATCATGTCCTTGGTATGACACTTGTGAGGCTTCAGTTCTGGAGCTTTGAGGAGTGTGGAGTCACTTCTTCATTGCCATTACTCCCTGGCCTACCCTGTTAGTACCTGTTTGGATTCTATCTATGAATCAAGTAGATCTGTTTGAAAATTATGAGTACCAGATAGGAATACTTGAAACTATATAATTGTGCAAATTAATTGTGTTAAGAATAGTTAATAATTATGATAATTGTTTATGAATGATCATTATTAGTTATTTGAAACCATACAAAGGATAGGGAACAAAGAATTTAGTGCCTGAGATATTAGACCTTTTTTTTCGGTAAATTTTTGTCACAGATTCTAAATATACCATCAGTTTTTCCCCATCAGTTCTGGTTACTAAGATATGATATATCCCGAACAGTTATGTGTACAACTGGTTCAGCACAAAGATTGATATCTAAAAATCATTATTATTGCTTTTTTGATTGATAAAACAGTTTCCTACTTGAAGAATTTATTCATTTATGATCAAAGTACATCATAGAATCAGATAATAGGGGAAAAAACATAGAAAGTTATTATTGATACATTGTCCATTTACTCAGACATCTCACAAAAGAGGCATTTCAAAGACTTCTTGTGGTGAGCTGCCCCAGGACAATTATGTTGAATAGACCAGCAATAATCCACCATCATGTGGGTATATTTCTTCCATAGTCCTTGAATCTTGTTTGAATTATTCAGCCTGGTTGTTACTTGGGGTTTTTAGGAAATGATTCTAGTGGCTTGTCCAGTTGGCTCGGGCTGTAGAATATGCCAACTGCATCTCTGCAAAGGGATAAGATGTTCCCCTCACCACCAAGTGCCCTGGATATGACACTAAACCATCTGATGATGAAGATTCAGTCCTGAAGCCTTGGTCAATATGGAGTACCCCTTTTCTGTGTTGTATAGCAGAGAAAAACAACAATGCTGATGCATAAAAATATAATCAGCTTCTTTTCTTTTTCTTTTATTACCCAAAATGTATGGGTGGGTAGAATATGGAGGGTTGAAGATGGCTGAGATGCACTCACATGGGGGCCGATGGCACAGATCTTCTGTGAATGGCTTTCCTCTTTGTTCTGCTTTTTCAGGTCAAAATCTTCCTCGTTATATAATTTTCTGGATGCCCATGCAAATTCTTGTGGTCACATCTCCAATCTGTTGCTTATACATTGCACATGGTTATGCCTCCTTCTAGCCTGCCACCAACACAATGCATGTAGCATCCTGTTTACTTTAGGTAACAGGTGCATTTCCTGTTATTTTTGTTCCCAGTGTCCGACTTTTACATCTGCATTGACATTGTCAAAGGGGGTCTTCAAGTCAGTGTCCAACAATTGCCATTACTTCCCAGGTCCACTCTGATCTGGAGTGGTAATACCTCTTAGGGGCCCATCTATGAATCAGATAGAACTGTTTAACCATTTAAATGTGTACAAACAAATGACTGATGTTAAATTGAATTGTTAGTTTTTGTTAGCAATACTTAAAACTATTTAACTGTGTGCAAACAAAGGATTAATATTTGATAGAATTATTTGTGCTGGATAGCATTACTTGAAACCATTTAACTATTCCTTTTCTAATCATATATATCTATTTTGTATGTACAAATTAGATTTGGCATTAAATAACCTACATGGGTTGATGCCATAAAACCCAACCAACCATTTAACTGTGCACAAACAAGTGGCTTTTAAATTGAACTATTAGTATTACATACTAATGCTTGGAAACCTTTAACTGTGTACAAATGAATTAATAATGTTTTATAGAATTATTAGTGTTGGATAGCAATACTTGAAACCATTTAACTCTGTGCAAACAAATGAGTTCTGTCTTGTTTAAAATATTACCTACAAACTATTCCATTACAAATCATATATATATATATATATATATATAAATTATGTGATCAACCAATAACATCTTTCTGCAGAATTATATATGACATTTGTCTGGAGTGCTTTGGTGTAGTAACACATAAAAAAAAGGATAAAACTGAAGGAAAACGAACCAAATAGATGACGGATATAAAAGGGATTTCAACATGAATGAAATGCATGCGGAACCACCATTCCTGTGTGATTACGTAACATCAAGAAATGGTTGCTATGACATCAACAGTCGAAAGTAAATGCATTTTTAAATCTCAAACTGCACTAAAAATGAAGATGAACGAACGTCCAATGTAATCTCTGCTTTTAGTTGATCTGGTGTATATATATATATATATATATATATATATATATATATATATCTTTTAAATACCTTGTCCAGTGGTAAAAGCTGCTTGGTAGTGCCATGAGTGGCAGTACCGCCTTGAGCTACCAAAACTGTTATCACCCTGGTTGGTGGCTGATGAGAGCTGGTTATAGGGTATCACACGTGCTTTTACACGTATGATGAAAAAAAAAAAAAAAAAAATATATATATATATATATATATATATATATGTATAACCAGAGTTTGGCATTAAGTAATTGACTAGGGTTGATATACCATAAAATCAAACCAAATGGCTGTGAAGGTAATGGATTTGACGCTCATCTTACAGCTATGTTGATGGAAAGAAGATAACATGCTCTCTACGAGTTCAATTCCTTACAACCAGAGTGAACAAAAGACCATGCATCTGCCTCTGCATTGTTCATTGAATCTTGGAAATGTGGATCTTTCATGAGTTCTTTGATTTGTGGCCTGTCAAAAATACCTGCCTCTAGCTTTTCTCTACTCGGCACTGGAAATTTTCTGCATATGCAGTCAAAGCAGCTCCATTCTTACTGAGCTTTTGCAAACTGTTTCATTAAATCTACTTTGATCTGCAATGTTTGTAAAATCATCTTATCCCTATCAACCAATGCTTTTGCTAATACATTCTTTTCTCCTACCACCATGTGTTCTTTGAAATCCATTATTTATTCACCATTACTCATCCTTCAATCTACTATCCCAGAGACGGATAAAGCAGGGATACTTGGTGTATCCATTTTGCTGATCCAGGAGAAAATTCACCACCTTCAGATTCACACATTCATCATGGGTGATCATAGTATGATATCTTCTGTAGGTTCAGGGCAATTGCTTTTTGCTCTTTAGTTGAGTGACTTATTAGGATTGATCCATATTTGTTGCTGTTGTGTAAAAGTTCACATTTTAAGCTCTGCTTAAAAATATCTATGAATAAGTGCCATTTGCTTGGTACATATTATGATATGCTCTTTTTCATCAACGAGCCTTGCAAAAAACAAAGTCCCTTTCTAAAAAGACTGGCAGAGAATCTATTTCTTTTTTGGGATAGTATCTGATTTTAGTTCCCAGTTGCAATATGTTTTTCTGTTAGTGTGGATGCCAACAATTCTCCTGACTGCTTCAAAGGATTAACTCCCTTATGGGGTCTTTGAGCTATAAATAAAAACTTGTGGAACTGATGAGGATCCTTCAGGCATTTCCTATTACTCTTAGTCATGATACTTTGATTTATTCTTTTTATGTTAACCAGACAAAAGTAACAGTGTTTCCTGTGGTTCGTCTGTTCCCTCCACACCATTGGTATACCATTCTTCAGGCATTTCCTCTTGGGCTTAGTCCACTGCTATAGGTGCTCAACACAAGTTTTAAAGACAATTTGTGGAGCCCATGTTTTATCTTGGAACATTTTAAGAATGCTCCTTTCATAAAATCAGATATGGATTTTCTTGGTTCCATGAAGTTGTACTCTCCATAAATGTAGCAAAATGAATGTGGATGATTCAAACACTTTTTTTTTTTATAAGGAAGCCATGTTATCATGTGCAAATGTGAAATACAGTGTTCAGTGGGCAGTTTTTAATAAGTGAATTTTGTCAAAAAATTAGAGTTGTTGGAAGGAAATGGAGGTTATATTCTTATTTAATGGAGTGGATATACCTAGAATCAAGTCTTAAATCTGAAGCAGCAAAAATTTTTTAAAAATTTGTTCTCCAGTGTAATTATTATTATTTACTTGAAATCATATGATTACTTGCAAAAAAGAAAACTAATTCAGCTGTAATTAACCCTATAAGGGTTGACATCCTGTTAAAACTAATCAACAACTGCAACAGAATTTGGATCAAAGAATAATATTAATTACTATAACTTATTACTATAACTTATTATTATTATTACTTTGATTTCCTTTGTTAATGAATAAGTTGTGAAAATCTTTATAAAATTGAATGATTTCTTAACTTTCAGAAGATTTTCTTGAAATATCATTGTTTGGTTTAACTTCCAAAATAAGTTTTCAAAATAAGCATTCTTTATTTCTTTGTTTTATCTATCTCTTCTATTTCTTTCTCTTATTATCTTCTCTTCTTTGCCTTTCCCCATCTTTTTTCCCTCCTTTCTTTCTCCCTTCCATTTTATTGAAGCAGATGATATGCATCTGATGTATAGCATTATTGCTTCCTCTCACTTTCTTTTCTTTCTTTTTATATTTGCTTTTTTTCTCCACAGTCAAGATCTAATGATCTATTATTTACCAGAACTGATGACAGGGTGTAATATTTAAACGCATATCATTTATGTCTTGTTTTATTAATTTTACTGATATAACAAATTCAAAATTCTAATAAATCTTATTTTAATATTTGTTTAGTTTTTGTTTGTTGTCAATTTGACTGTATGTTAAAATAATCATTATTTTCTAAATTTATAATTTTTCAAATTTCATATTCTTTTTAGTTTTATAATTTTATTATTTTGTATAATATAATGCTACATTCAAAATCCAACTTAAAGTTTGGGAACAATACTGTAATCTTAAGCAGAAGGTTCTGGTAGAAGAACCTTGATTCAAGGCAGAGTATGCAGATACTACACTTTAATCCTAGCAAAAGTAGTAATCTTTATGTAAATAATCTTTTTTTTTACCGGCACTATGTCAGTCATGCTTAGAAACATCTGCATGCTTAAAATAAAGAACAGAAAAATGTTATATGTAAATCCCTCCTGAAGGTCTAAAAACAAGTGAAAATCTTTAAAATGAAATAAATGCCTTTTATATTAAGTTTTTATGATCATTAATTAGAAATGTATAACCACATATATATCTTTGTGATTTCATTATTGAACTGTATTTCATGAGGATGATAGTCAACAGATGGCTAAGCAAGCCCTTGTCAAGTATATAAATTCCATTTTCTGTGTATATGTGTGTGTTTTACTGTGTATCTGACATTAAAACCTCCAAAGATACTGGTGTATTTTTCATATAATCTGTCATTTCCTGTGACATTTTATCAGAAATGACCTGAATTTTTGAATTTTTTTATGGCTTGAAAATCATGGTTAAAAGTTGCTCTGTATTAGAATAAATAGAAACTTTAGAATTTAATTGAAATACTGTATACCATATAACATATGTATATAACACATCTGTAATCTTCGAGGAATATTAATGAGAAAACCTACTCCCTCCCAAAAAAACCACCATCCTATTTGTAGGATTCAGAATATGCTGGTTGTATCCACTGCAGAGGGGTAAGATCCCTCCACAAAGGAGTATCTTGGGTAAGACCCTAAACTGCATTTGGTAGTAAGGCTCTAGTTCTGGAGCTTTGGGGAGTATGGAGTTGCCTCTTCATTGCCATTACTCCCTAGTCCACTCTGACCTAGAGTGGTAGTATCTGTTAGGGTCTCATCTAGGGATCAAATAATTTTTTTTTAGTTATTTGTATTAGAAATATCTAATATTATATAACTGTGCATAGAAAATTAAGGAACTATACAGAAAATGTATATGTACATCATATGCAATTTCCTAATCTCTAGGCATAAAATAACTCCAGATGGGTTGACATACCATTAAAATCAATCAATAAAAACACAATATCTATGAATTTTGAGTCTTCTCTTCAACAGTAATTTGATCCTAGATTGTAGATTACTGGATATTCTACTGAACTACGCAAATAAAACATGCAACTAACCTTATAAATATTGGTGTATCAGCACTAATATTTGTAAAACTGCTCCAGCTGGTATACTTAGGGTTTATATAATTGATTGATTGATTTTAATGGCATATCAAACTGTCTTGGGTTATTTTATGTCTAGAGGTTAGGGAATAACATTCATTGTACATTCATACGTACATTTTTTATGTAGATTTTAAGAGTTTTTTTTTTTGCACACAGTCCTATCAAATATGAATAATTTTCAAACAGATCTATTTGACCCATAGATAGGACCCTAACAGGTGCTATAACTTGTGATCAGAGTGAACCTGGGGATAATAGCAATAAAGGGGTGCTTAACACTCCTCGGATCTCCAGAACTGGAACCACAGCACCAGATGCATTTGAGTGTCATACTTGGGACATTTTTTTTTCTTTTTTTCTAGAGGTAACAGTTTGTATATTCTAAGCCCTACTGGGGTTTATAGACTAACTTATAAATTATGGCATTGTCCAAACAATACAAGCCTATTTATAATAAAGGAGTTAATTTTTGTCCTCAAAATCATTTCTTGTGGAACTGAAAACAGCTATCATTGAGATTCTTTTAAAGTAGTTAAGAGTTGAGGATTTTTTGAATTTTCTTTGATTATTGTTCTTTCTTCAGTTTTGATTTCATTTTGAGCACTGCCACTTGACTAAAAGACTTGCAATGTGTTGGTGACCATTCCTAACTTTGAGAACAAGCCAAGCATTTTATCAACATGGCTACTTTGATAACTAAGATTTTTGCCAGAAAAGCCTTGCTACTCAGCAAATTTGCCTAATATCTACATGCCAACTCTTAGGCTAGGAGCCAAATCAGACCACTGTTATCTGAGGTTGTAGAATAAGCTGATTGCACTTCAGCAGAAGGGTAAAACCCTCCCAATAAGTATCCTGGGTATGACAGTTAACTGCATCTGATGGAGAAGCTCTAGTGCATTGCCATTACTCCCAGGTTCACTCTGGTCTAGATTAGTGGTACCTGTGAAGGTCTCATTTATTGGTCAAATAGATCTGATCTCTCATTTACGAAGGATTATTATTATTATTAGTTATTTGAAACCATTGATTTCTGTGCAAATTATATTACATAGGAATATTTGAAAATAAAATTATTAATGTTAAATAGCAATACTTGATACCATTTAACTATGTGCTAACAAATCATTATTATTATTATTATTGAATATGATATTAACCCATTACAACCTAATGTACTCATTTGAGAACAGTTAAAATAAATATGAGCATCTCATTAGATACTTGTATTTTGATTAATTTAATTTATATATTTTGCATTAATAAAATTAATATCTATATTTACAGTAATAAAGTTTAAATGGACATTTCAATGTGTTTACTATCCATTTTTAAGTCTTTCCTTATAATAATTTCATTGTAAACTGGAAAATTAGAAATTTGGTTTATAATGGGTTAGATAGAATTATTAGTGTTAGATAGGAATACTTGAAACCATTTAATTGTGTGCAAACGAAAGATTATGTCAAATAGAATTATTAGTGTTAGATAGGAATACTTGAAAACATTTAACTGTGTGCAAACAAATGAGCACTAACGACTCATCTAAAAATAAAGTTACCTTTAAACATATATATAAAAACAGGGTTTGGTATTAAATAATCCACAAGGGTTGATATCCCATGAAACACCTACCAACCAACCAAATCAGCCATTTTACCAAGTTGAGGCAGGCCACTTACCCTTACTGGTTGATTGGAAATTTCATGCACGCACAATCAAGAAAGAATGGATAAGAAAACAAACGACTTACTTAGCACTTTGATTGATTAAGGTCACCTTGATAACAATTCTTGCCAGAAAAACCTTTTTATTTTTTTTTTTTTTTAATGACAACATCAAAACTTTTCTTTTTTCATTTTTTTTATATATGAGCTATACTATTTAATTATATACTTTCTTAACTTATTTATTCTTAACTTGTCTATGCAAAAAGGTTAACACAGTTATCTCTTGTTTAGTGGTGACTTATGTCACATGACTCTGCTAATGTGCCAAGAACTCTGCAAAGAAAATGTTGCCAAGTTCTTTGGGTGAAATCAGATTATTTTTATAATTTTGTTTTAATTTTTTATAGAAGGATCCAAGTCTGTAAATTGCTGGTGGCTTTGAATAATAGTGATAAAAGCAGTAACAATAGCAGTGATGATAAAAATCTTTTGAAATGTTAATGAAATGGAACATGTTAAATAATTTTACATTTGGATTCCTTGAGGGCTAAATTGAATTTTATCAGATGGTAGCTTTTTTAATCTTAAATCTTCTAGAAAATAAATCTATTTTTTAAAATTTTTTTAATTTTATTGTGCTTTTTTATGTTTATTTCTTTTTCTAAAGAAATATTTTGCTCTCATTGTCTCTCTTTTTCTACAACCTCTCTCTCTCTCTCTTGTCTTGTCTGTTGCTTTTATCTGTTCTGTCTCTCTTCCTTTTACTTTTTCTTCTGCATGTCTCCCTTTCATTTTCCCTTTTGTCTGTCTCTCTCTCTTTTCCTTCTGTCTATTTGCCTCTCTTTCTTTTTCTCTTTTCTTTCTGTATGTTTGTATCTCTTCTCTTGCTTTTCCTTCTGTTTATTTGTCTTTCTCTCTCTCTCTTTTCTTTCTGCCTCTTTCTCTCTCTCTCTTTTCTTTCTGCCTCTTTCTCTCTCTCTCTTTTCTGCTTCTATCTGTGAGTATGTCACTTCTCTTTTTTTCTACTGTAAAAAAAGTCAAAAATTAGTCAAAATATATTTATCTAAACCGGACATTGGCCTAGGGGTTAGAGTGTTTGCCAATGGCCCGGGAGACCTGGGTTCAATCCCAGGTCGCGTCATACCAAAGACTCAAAAAATGGTTCTTGATGCTTCCTTGCTTAACACTCAGCATTATAAGGTACGGATCAAGGGTAAAGTAGAGCAATCCAGGGAAGGAGTAGCGCCCTCCCCTACACCTTGGTGTAGTAGCTATCGAAAAGGGAGCCTTCGGGTTACCCTCGATTGTGGTCGCCAACTTTTTTATATTTATCTAGGGAATTTTCATGGTTCATTAATATTACGAAGGATGATTTTATATATTAACATTATTTTAGACAATTATACTAATGTGGAACTTTCATAGTTGTAAATTATTAGATTATTTTAAGGATTTAAAATCTAGATTTAAGTTTATTGTTTGTTTTTTTTTGTTTTTTTAAAATATTCATAGAATTTCACAAAACATATTTGTATAAATTTTTGTGTAGAGGAGTTAGTTTTACTTGACATAAAGCTGGTTTTCAGGTAATACAGGGTGAAACGATAAAATTGTCGTCATAAAAGAAAACAATACTACAGCTTTATTTTAAAACTTTTATTGAAAAAATCAATTCAGGTAACTTGATTATGTAGTAGAGCTGACATCTACAGGGTGGAACGATAAAATTGTCCTAAAGAAAACAACACTACAGCTTTATTTTAAAACTTTTATTGAAAAAATCAATTCAGGTAACCTGATTATGTTGTAGAGCTGACATCTATTCAATGTAGCCGCCTTCAGTCTCAATCACTGCCTCGGTACGGATCCGGAACTGGGAGCATGCCTTTTCCACAAGTGCCGGTGGGAGCTTGGTGAATACTCGGCGGATGGTGGCGATCAGGCTGGCTTTGGTGTTGTGGAAGGTCATGTTGGTGATGTTCTCGACGTATGACCAAACAAAGTAGTCCAGCGGGTTCAGGTTGGGGGAGGAGGGGGGCCAGTGAGAGAAGGGTAGAAAGTCATAGCACTCCTTCTGAAGCCATGATCTGGGTCTCTTTGGACTTGTGGGCCGGCGCCAAGTCCTGCTGCCACACTCAAGGTCTGCCACCAGCCACCTGATTGCACCAGGGGATCACCACACTCTTCAGCACATCCAGGTACACTTTGGTGTTGACTTTCAAGCTGAATTCGAAGATGTGAGGTGGTATGATGTGGCCCTCACTTGAAACCACACCAAAGACCATAACCGTAGCCGGAAACTTTGTTTTCATCACCCTGGGCATGTTGAACCATTCAGATTTGCATTTTGAGGGTGCTGGTAATGGTCCTGTTGTCATAACTTGGATCGGTAGAGAGCATTAGTTGTACTGTGGCACATCTCCGATCTCGCTCGTTGAACATTGTGTCACTTTCAGACATGATAGGTTTCTATCGCTCTTGGGATTTGTACACAACTGGCCAACTAGTAGATGGTCTGCAACAAAAAAAGAAAACTGGTTTTCATTGAAAGGAAATGGAATCATGTTGTCTTTTCTAGGGCGACAATTTTATCATTCCACCCTGTAATTCTGAATTATTAAAAAAAAAAAAAAAAAAAAAAGTCAATCAAATTTGTCTGTTCTATATCTATCGTTAGTTCGAAGAAAGATTCTTAACTGCAAAAATCTTTCACTACTTTTTATGTTCCCAAGATCCGATCTGATTAAATAATTAGCTGTTTCAAGAGGACGACCCCATTACTCCCAAAATCCTTTTCCTGTTAGGATACACAGTCATATAAAACTTTCTCAAATCTCTTAGGGATTTGTCCTTTTCATGATTTATCTTAGATTTCCCGAAGCAGTTTTTCTAGTGGTTATTTATAATATCTAAATCAGACTTAATATTAAACCTATAAAGGGGATTTTGTTTTTATTCTGAGAATAATTTCAACTTAAATACTTCACCCTGGACTATCTATTATGTTGTTTGGAAAATACTGCCTCAAGTATAAACTGCTTAAATTCTGTTTCAACATTATTTTAATGGTAGTTTTATACAAAAAAAATTCACATTCCTAATGATCAAATTGTTCTCTTTGTTCATTTTCTATCTCTTCTTCCAAAATTTGATTTTGAAGGTTATATGCCCCTAATCATGAACATGAAAAAAGAAGTGATGTATTTACATTTTTTTTTTTTGCATTAGTTCAAGCTTGACCTTAAAGCCTCTCAAATAGCAGCCAATATCAACAGTGCATGAGGTAAAGGATCCCCTTGTGGTGGTTTAAGAAGTTTGAGGATACAAATCTTGATGATTAAGAGGGTAGAGGACATCCATCTACAATTTATGACCAGTATCTTGTTAATCAAAACCTATGTCAAAGTGTCAGAGAAATATCTCAGGCAGTGGGTGTCAGCTTTTCAACAAAATTGGATCATCTCAAGAAAATTGGCAAGGTGAAGAAATTTGATAAATAGGTTACTCATGAACTCTGTAATGTCAAAGAGTTTGATGTTTTGAAGTGTGTTTGAGGCTGTTTCTGCAGAACTTGAATGATCCACTTCTTGAATAATTAGGGATGAAAAATGGATCCTTTATGACAATTTTAAATGATGGGCTCAATGGCTTGATCATGCCAAAACATTGAAACACTTTTCAAAACTGAAATTGCAGGAACAGAAGATATCTATGGTGACTGTTTGGTGGTCTACCATTGACATTGTCGGGTGTCCTCGTGGTGTAATGGTTAAAGCGATGAACTGCGGAATCGTAGTACGCGAGTTCGTACTCCAGTCGCGCTATTACGTTCACTTTCGGGCAAATACCCTTGGGAAAGGTATGAACCCCCTTATTCTCCCTCCAGCTATGGGTAAATAGTAGGACGGACTAGGTTCTTCAGCCTTGGTGAGGCAACTAGTCTAGGAGAAGGAAAACTCTGAATTCAAAACCTGTTAAACTCCGCTTAAAAATTGACCTTGTGTCATATCCTGCCCGGGCGGAGGGGGTTGGTAAATAGTACCATTGACATTGTCTATTACAGCCTTCTGGAATCTAACTAAAGCATCACTGTGAAAGTGTACTGCTGGCAACTGAATGAAATGCATGTTCAGTGTAGCAAAATGCAACTGGCACTGGTTAATCGACTAAGTGTTGTATATTGATCTCCGACCCGGCCGGGCTGTTAAAATAGGAAATGCACCTGTGTAAATAACAGGTGCATCTGGTTGAGGAATATCAGAATATAACCTTGACCATAGATGGGTTGAATGAGTGTGATTTGTGATGCCCACAAGAAGAAGGTGGGCGTTGAACTATGATATAACTTGGTGCACAGGAAGTTCAATCAGTTGGAGATAAGATGCGGTAGAGAAAACCAGCACCCAGCAGAGAGGCTGGGCCCCCAGGCTCCCAGTTGAGCAGCCCAGGAGAACAGGAAAGAAACGCTGTTGTGGCTATAAGAGTGGGGGTCAATATGTTGCAGTTCTGTTCAGTCTCCAACTCCCTCACACACACAACCCTTTCAATAAAGTGAGAGGTATATTTTTCTAAAGAACTGTGTCCGCTCGTCATTATTGTTTCTGCATGTATATGTGTATGTATAGTGGTCATGGCTATACAACATAAGTTCAATTTTGTAATATAATTGCCAAGGGATTTCGTTTTATATATCTTGCCTTTCGGTTTAGTTAGGCTGAGAACCTTTCACTTAGCGCATGGGTTAGTTAGGTGCAACATTAATGCAGGTTTTCACGCGCGCACGGAGAGGATGAATCATTCAGAGATGTCAAAATAAAAATCCCAGATTGGAATTTGGACCAGGGTATTTGGGTGATGTCATGCACTGGAAGCGTGGGCTGAGATTTGAGAAAAAGCAGTTAGTTGGGTTCCCGCCTCAGAAGAAGAAGGTTGACTTTCAGAGCTGGGCGAGGCTAGACGACTTTGTGCGCTATGGGCACCGCGGACGATGTAAAAGCAGTCAGCATAGAAAGATTATGTCTCGCTCTCCTCATGTCGAAAAACCTTTAAACTCAAAAAGGTAAATAAAAGTTTCGTATCTGAACCAATTTCGTAAAGTTTCATGTTTTTAGATTCCTTATGTCTATTTCACACATCCATATATCTGGCTATGTAACAATTTTACTTCGTGACAATACTTGGCCACATGTTGCAAGGATGACTCTACAAAATCTCACTGGCTTGGGATATGTGACTTTGGTACATCCACCGTATTCTTTTTATCTCACCTACTATCATTTTTTTCAAGCATCTGGACACTTTTTTTTTTACGCCAAAAAACATTCCATTCCTAAAGAGAAGTGGAAACTGCATATAAAGATTTCTTGGCATGAAAACCTTTAGAGTTTTATTGTACTGGCATAAAAAAAACTTGTTAATCCATGGCAGAAATACGTAGATGTTCAGGGATCGTATTTTCACTGATTAAAACACTGTTGAATTCATTCATTTAGGAATAAAAGAATATTTTAAAATTGGACATTATTTTTTCTCACTAAATTTCAAAACTGTCGTATAACAAAACATTATAGAAAATATACGATGCTTTTCATCCAAAGTGCAGAGAAGTCTGCACTTTCGATGAAAAGCATCTTAGATATTAAAAAAGAAAAGTTTCACTGTATTCTAAATTAACAAAAAAAATTATATTATCTAAAAATATATTATATAAAATCTCTCTCGTGTGCTGCCAACACGGATTTCCTTGACCCTCTCACACCCACCCATCTCTATCGTCCATCATTCCCGGGAGGTCTTCCAGGCTATATACTGTATCAGCACAGAGCTGTTGTATATAGGTTCTAGCTGGTTGTCCTGCCTTTGCTTGTCCATGTGAAGGGGTCCACAGGAGTATATCACTTCTGTGTTTGTCCTTACTTCTCCAGCAGTGTCCCACATGTTTGGTTCATCTAACTTGGATAGTTTTCATGATGGGTGGTAGGTGGCCGTACAGCTGTTGTTTTGTTGGGTGTTGCCTCCAGGACTTGTTCAATATATAATAGCTCACAGCATTCTTGTGTAATTGCTGTCAAGCTTTTTCTCCCTACGTTTAGTTAGCATCCATGTAGTGCATCCATATAGCAGTATTGAATAATAATTATCTCAATTATATCTTTGAAAATAACTAATAATGGTGAAAAGCATATAAATGTTGGAATTTTATCGTAAGGCTCAGTAGCGATGAGTCAGTGCTCATATGCATAATCATGAATTATGAGTTGAAGTGAGATTATATGGACATTGGGACGTTCCATGATTCGAAGGTGGCCAAGTCCATTCCCTGGATAGTGTTTAGTTGCTGGCCCAGTGAGTTGGCATATTAGTGTATATATACACCGGCTTGCTTCAGTCATGTTTCAGGTGTTACGGGTTTGGTATTGAATTACCGCCCGTTCTACTTTTTGTCTGCCAGCTGGTAGCTAGCTGGGGCCGCTGAGCCGGTAAGTGTTATTATTCTTGTTTATTCTGCACATTAGAGCAGTGACTTTTACAATGGAGAGAAAATTTTGGCAAGTTTTTATATAAAATTGAACCAGACTTGAGAAATCTTGTTAGGGAACAAGAAAAAAATCACTTGAAAAACTCTTAAAAAGAATCTTGTCAGTGGTTTTTGATGAAGCATGCTTAATTGTGTATGTATGTAACCGTCATCCTAATCCAGTAAAAATGGCACATGTTAGCCAGATTTTTTTTTTTAAAGCACTGCTTAAAATGCTCTAACTTTTGAGAATAAAGCAATTTTCAGTCTAATTTGCAACTGAATAATGATTAATCTTAGAATAAACATGATCTCTCAAGAATCATTCTAAACACGGAATCTACCTGGAATGTTCTGGAAAATGAGTAATTCTAAAAATTTCATTACCCAGGTTACAAAAGCAAAGTTTAAAGAGAAAATTGGTAATCTTTATTTACTTTTGACATAAGCAATTAGGAAATAACACTTTCTTCCCAGGAACAAAAAAAAGTAAAAGTTTTGTTATATTATGTAATTTTTCAGTGGTTGAGCATAGAACAGCAAGTCACCAGATATAAGGATCATCCACCTGAGGCATTGTTACTGTAAATTTACTGAAAAGAAATGGTTAAATCTAAGCCATAATAGTAATCCTTTAAGTAGTAGTCTGTATGGATAGTGATAAATTCTGGGAAACCTTGAAGGTATAATTAATTTTTGTATGAATGTAATTTTCAAAATAAGTGGAATATAAGTTATATGCCAAAGTGCAGTTTTAATGATAGTTGTATTAATATGGAGACTGTTTGAAAGATGGAATTATGTATTTAAAGAGAGACCTTTTAATTTCTGCAGGCTTAGTTTCTTATTTATTTTTTTTTTTTAAGGTTAGAAGGAAGTTATGTTTAACATTCCATAACTCCTAGTGATTATATGATGTATATACTGTATTGCCTATAAGTAAGTAAAGTAGAGCTGGCAACCGTAGCCAAGGACAACCAGAAGGCTTCCTTTTCAATAGCTACTACACTGAGGTGTAGTGGAGGGTGCTGCTCCTTTCCCTGGATTGTTCCACTTTACCCTTGATATATACCTTTTATTGCTGAGTGTTAAGCAAGGAGGTATCAGGTATCATTTTTAAAGTCTTTGGTATAACGCGACCTGGGATTGAACCCAGGTCTCCCGGACCATTGGTGAACACTCTACACATTAAGCCATTGAGTGGTATATAGCCTATAAGTAAATCCGTAATATAAGTTTCCTGAAAAATTAATTTTTTTCTAAATCAAAATTTTATTTTTTCTTGTGGAACATTACACCATCAAAATGGATATTATTAGATATTGTTTATTGCTAAACTCTACAGCATTGAAACTCTATAATCTGAAGTAAAATTACATAAACATATGAAGTATACTTTTTTTTTTTTTTTTTTTTTTTTTTTTTTTTAGAATTTCATATTGATATTTTTTGTAAGTTTCCCTGCTGTAGAGTTTGGTTTTAAATAATACCTAAAAATATCCGTTTTTATGATGCAGTGTTCCATTATAATTAAATGCTGATATGTTTTTGTTAGAAGAAAATGAATATTTCTATGAAAAAATTGTTAGAGGATTGTTATTTATAGGCCATATTGTATAAGGTGTTTTCAAATAGAAATTGAACTTTTTCAAAAGATTTATTGCTTTATTTAGAAATTAATGAGACCTGTCTCCTTCAAAATAATCTCTGTCAGTGTTGATAACACTTTTCTCCTGTTTTTTTGTTTGTTTCCAGTTTTCTGGAAATTATTTTCTAAGATAGACATTCTACAAGATCGGTGTACTATCTTTTTAGTTTTTGAAATTGATGACCTTTCAAGTTGGATTTTATCTTTGGGAATAAAAATAAAAATAAAAAAGTCTGAAATTAGCCAATTCCTGATTGACTGTGACACAATTTTGTTTTTGTTCAGCTGTCAACATAAACAGAATACAATTCACAGCCACACTGAATCAGCAGTTTTTCTTATAAAATCATGTGGCATAACCTTTTGCAGATTCTTACCTCTTTTGAAACTTGGACAGTCAGATGAAAATTTCCAAGGATCACTGGATGCATTTTCTCAATGCAATCATTATCCATTGATATCAAAAGTTGTCCCTGTTTGGAAAAGTTTTTTTTTTTTGTGGATGTTTTTTGAAATGCTCATATAATATGTAACTTTGTGTCCAGTTCAAACAGCACCTCCTCAGAGCCTGATGCAACATTTAGTAAAGTTTTCATAGATTTTTTCCTTATCTAAAAAAGAATTTCCTATCAATTATTCTTCAGTTGTTGAGTAACGGAAGGAGACAAGCACACTACAAACATTTATTCCAGTATGTGAATCTTAATACTAACCAATGTGGTATAATGCAGTTTATTTTTATGCAAAAGGTCAATGTCACTGCCATGCAACATTTAAATTAGACACATTCTTAAATGTCCCATTATTTACAAGCTATTTCATAAATTTATTCAATCTTAAACAAAAAGCTGGTATCATATCTGAAGCAGGAATTTATAAAATAGTCTGTTAACAAGGCCTGACAAAATGCATTGGTGCTAATGGTATAATTGTTATCATTGTAGGAAATGGATATAGCAATCCAAGTTCAAATTCTGGATGAGGCTGTTGGCATTTTATGTAGCTCTGATACCTATGAATCCGACTATTCCCCCCCCACTTAGCCAAGAGCAAATAGTTGGACAGAGTGGTCTCTTTAACCTTGGTATGACAACCAATCTAGAAGAAGGAAAACTGAATTCCAGCTAGCTGTCCTTTGCTTAAAAATTGGCTTTGTGTTTCATCCTGCTCATGGTGGAGGGGTTGGGTAAATATATTTTCAAAATTTTCAGTAATTTAAAGAAAAGAACACTTAATGGTCTGATTAACATTTTAGACCAAAACCTTTTTATAAAGAATGCCATTTGACAATGTATAGAAAGTGTTTTCATTCATGAATCCTCTATGATCAATTTATACTCAAGTTGTGACCATATATCCCTAGTCCTATTTAAATCAATGCTCATACAAAATATTAAAAATATACTAAAAACCATAGACAACAAAATATAACTAAAACTGATACTTAAAATTTTAAATAAGTTTTTAGACACTATACACAAATTATTACTTTTCTCTCCCTTTAATGTAGATTCATTCTTTTTCTTAATAAAGTCATTTCCATTCTGTTGACCTTTTGCAAAACATGTCAGTCTGATTTTCCTAACATTTACTTTCACATATGAGAAAAAGAAATGGAGCAAATATTTTGGTTCAATTGCATGTGTCGTTTATAAGAGTCAGTTCTTAGATTTCAATGTTAGTAAAATGATTGGTTTGAGTTCCAATTTAGATATGAGCATCTTGT